>JANIPN010455850.1:0-13021 GCA_027478595.1 Erythroxylum anguifugum
GGGGGGTGTGGGGGGGGGTCGATTAGGCCAAGTAGACACTGAATATATGGTACTATCTTGAACAACAGAAGGTGGCCTGGCTCCTACCACACACACGTCACCGGCTCGAGCATCACGCGGAATACTTGGTTGGTAGACATAAAAAATGTTATTTCGGACCCTTACTAACCAGATTTGGTAGTATATTATATTATCTTTTGTAGAGATAAAGTTTGTAAATTTTACACTAGACCCCCCCGAGACTGCCGATAATAGATTATTTAGCCCCTAAATATTTGAAATTAATATTTAATGACCGGGCGTAGATTTAGATATCTTTCCGAAAGCCGGATAGTTTAACGCTAAATCTCAATCATATTTTTCCCCCCTTATCACCGGAGTAGATACGTTCGCGACCGGGATCGGTGATCGGTTCAGAGTAGACACCAATAGGGTGCCGAAAGAAAGAAGGGGGGGGGCAGTGAAGCTAGTAAATGGGGATCGGCAAGAAAGTGGTGACATACCACTACAGTCGCTTCCATCCGCCTTATCTCGCATATCATCCAAAAGAAAAGAGCTCCTCCAGTATCATTATCATTATCATTATTAGTTGGCGGTGGTTGGTTGGTTGGTTGGTTGTTCTACCGGGAGGTTCCCCGGCGGGGATGCAGACATACATTCCAATCCCCCAGGGGGGGGGGGGAGGGGGCCTAGCTGATGCTGACTGATACTCGGGTGGTCCCCGCTTTTATCTACTACCTACTGGGGACAGACATAGTACGAGGTCTGATTATTATGATGGATGGATGGATGGATGGATGGACTCCCAAACACGTACGTAGGCTGAGGGGACCCCACGTACGTCGCGCCTATTAGACCTGTCCCGGCGCTCCCACTGACAAGTGCGCGCACACAAATACAATCCACTTGGCGTGTGCTGGAACCACCATGTCGTCCTTTCACTACGTGCACTCCACCAAGGCATCGAGGTAACCGCCTGGCTTCCCTTAGCACATTATTCCTTTGCATCCGAGCATCTGATCTCTCCAACAGAGCCCCGTTCCCGGCATCCGACCGGGAGTGCGCCGTGGAGCTGTGGAACTCGCCAACATGGCGACGGCCGTGGACGGGGGCGAGAAAGTTGGGCCGAGTGAGGAATCGGGGGATGGTGATGCACCGATTCCCCGGTCGCAAGAGAAAGAAAGTCCGGATGGTCTGCGAGGGAGCGACCGAGCGAGTACGACATCCTCCACGATCCACCGAAGCTCACCCGCCGCCCGAGATCCAGGACCACCGCCGGATAACAGTCGCATCGCCTGGACGCAAGCGGCCATGGCCCATCTGATCATCTTTAACACCTGGGGATTTGTGAACTCGTTCGGTATCTTCCAAGCGTACTATGCCAATACGCTCGGCCATCCGCCGTCGGACATTTCATGGATTGGCTCCATCCAGATCTTTCTGCTGTTCGCCGTCGGTACCTTCTCCGGCCGGGCACTGGACGCAGGCCTCTTTCGGCAGACGTTGACCTGCGGCTGCCTCATCCATGTCTTTGGCATCTTCATGACCTCCCTCTGTACTGAATACTGGCAGGTTTTCCTTGCTCAAGGCGTCTGCGTGGGCATTGGGAACGGCCTCCTGTTTTGCCCGTCCATCTCACTCGTGTCAACATACTTTGACAAGACCAAGTCGTTGGCCATGGGCGTAGCTGCCGCCGGTTCGGCCACAGGCGGGATCGTCTACCCGGTGGTGGTCCAGCAGTTGCTCGGAAAGATCGGCTTCCCGTGGACGGTCCGGGTCCTGGGGTTCATCACCCTCGCCACCTCGTCGCTTGCCGTGGCGTTGATGCGATCACGGCTGCCGCCACGAAAGTCCGGCCCCTTGGTTGAGTGGGGCGCGTTCCGAGAAGCACCCTATGTGCTATACTGTGTTGCGATGTTCCTGAATTTCATGGGGCTGTATTTCGCTTTCTACTATGTACGTTCGGACCCTCGCGTGCAAGGAGGCTCCGAGCACGATACTGACGGAGACACGCAGATTAGCGCATTCGCTCGCGATGTGATCGGCCTCTCGTACGAAAAGTCGCTGAATCTGATTCTGATCATCAACGGCGTTGGGTACGTGGGGCGGACGCTGCCCAACATCTTGGCCGACCGATATGTGGGCGCTGTCAATGCAATCACCCCGTGCGCTTTCTTCTCGGGCATCTTACTCTTCGCGTGGTCGGGCGTGCACGACGAGTCCGGCTTGATCGGGTTCTCGGTTGTCTACGGCTTGTTCTCGTCGGGCGTCCAGAGCATGTTCGCGGTGGCTTTGGCGAGCTTGACCACCGATCTCAGCAAGGCCGGCACCCGGATGGGCATGTGTTTTTCGATCGTCTCCGTGTCGACCTTGATCGGACCGCCGATCGCCGGCGCCTTGATCACCCGTCGCGACGGCAACTATCTGTACGCGCAGATGTGGGGAGGGACAGTGGTGGTAGCGAGCACGCTTGTGCTTGTGGCGGCGCGTGTTGCGAAGACGGGACCTCACTTGCGAAAGAGGACCTAGGACAGATGACAAGGATCACAGCTGCATCTGGCAGGGAAGTTGTACGGTTAGAGACAACAGGTGGACCAGAGTTCTTGTTCACTTTACGACTGAAAAATCTCAACGGTGTGTAAAAAGTTGGCTAGATAGGTTATCCAAGGATAATTATTTCCTCTACGGGGTATATCTCTTTAAAGGCATACTTGAAGATTTTATCTAATCCGATTCGATAGGAAATACCTTACTTTTTCTCGACAACTATAATATTCAAAAATAGGTATTCTATTACGTCGACGTATTTTTCAGTACTAAAGAAACGTATCTCCGATCGTATAATTACTTAACTTTATCTTTTTTTTAGACGAAATATTTAATACTATCGTCCCTATCGCTTCGAAGAAGATTAATGTAAGGGCAGCTGACTTATACCCAGTACCGGGTAATACTCGCAGTGCTGCGATCGGGTACGTTGGTGAGGAAATGATATCGGGTGGCCGCTCTGCTTTGCCACGACTTCGTAATGGCCAGCTTGCTTTCCCTCATTCGGGACGCGATAATTAAGTAGTATGAGCCGCTTAACTTTACTTTGATCGTAGGAAGTGTCCGAGGCCGCATAGCTTCATCTATGGAGATGAGCCGTGTCCGAGCGTTGCTCGAACACTTTCGTGGCTTAGTTTTTTTTGCTCGCAAATCTCCCGAGCACGGGGCCTCACAGGATTCAGCATCACAGCCGATATGGACAGCAACATGTATTCGATTTTTTTTTTTAGTAAGACCGTCTTGCCTGTGGAATGTATGAACGCCATTGGATGAAACCTTACCGCTCACCAGACCAGTGCCTCCCCGTCCCCCCCAGCATGCTTTCGTGCTCCTCCTTGCCTGTCTTTGGTTTTGCGGTTACGTGGTCCATCTCGAGAGCGAAGGGAGAGGAGCGAGCCTTTTTACAAGAGTATTATAGCTGATGAGCACGCGAAAGATGACACCCATCATCGGAGCATCCTCGTCATGGGGAGTATACGATCGGGATGATGCACAACGGACCCGACGGCGCGAATGGATGCCGGCCGATCGGACCGTGCCCAGAACAGTAGTGATGTGCGGAGCGAGGAGGATGTGACCATGAACATTTCGATATAACTAGTAGACGACCGTATGCTGAACGAATACCATACGTGTCACCCTAGCTCGCTACCGATCCTTTCGCTATATCCAAAGTCCTCTCCAACCATCCCCTGTAGATCGACGCGCTCGTACGAAACATCTCGCTGCTGCGTGAACGTTTCCCACTCCTTCGCCGATGCCTTCCAAACCGATTCACTCAAAGAACGTGGCGCCTCATATCACGCAGAAGCTTTCGGGGAACCCGTCCGGCCGTCCGTCCGTCCGTCCCTCTAGGAGCACGTCGCCGCGACCATTCTCGCAAAGTCGCCGTTGCCGTCGTAGAGGTTCTGGTCGTTCTGGTTGTCGTACGTGCGGCCCGAGCAGTCGTCTTCGAGGTACCAGATGCACGTGGCGGTGTTCTGCGAGAGGTTCGCGATGGTGCCGATGGCGCCTGCGAAGTCGAGGAGGGTGCACGCCCCCAGCGGGATCTCCTGGATCTGGCAGTCGTCGGTGCTGTCCGGCCCCCGGCACTGGAGGACGGTGGCGGTGCCACCCTGTCGCTTCAGCATCGGCACGCCCGCATCGGCGGCCGGGGCGGCGGCGACGAGCAGGGCGGGGACGGAGAGGGCCGCAGCGAGGATGGCGGTGGAGACGTACATAGTGAACGTTTGTTTTTGGGAGGGGATGGGTGGAATTGGTCAGTGGAAGACTGTCTTGTGAGTTGGCTGATCGTGTCGTGTTGTGATGGTGTAGCTTCTCAGGACGAGAGGCGGACGTCCGTCCTTTTATGTTGCTCGAGGACCGTGGCCGTCGGCACCATCTTGCCATTTTCCGGTCCGAGGGTTTCTGACGATGCCTGCAGACATCATATCTCAGCGTCATGACGACACGCACGGAATGAATCCGGATGAGCTCCGCCTCCGTGTGTATTCGTCGAAGGAATATTTCATGACTAAAAAAAAGCGGATCAGTCTCTGACGATGGTCATCACCGCCGCCGTGGACCACGCAAAAGGTGGAGCGGCTGGCGTCTTGGACTTCTTGGCAGCTGTTCCTCAGAAGTGTCGACAACATTCCGAGGAACGTGAACCGCTCCATTCGGAGCAAAGATCTTCCGCGCGAGGTAGGAAGGTCCTATCCGGTCATATATTACGTGTATGTCGGGAAACAACAACAACGGCGACGGGATCGTAGTGGAGAGAGGTGGAGAACCGGCCCGTCGGTGCCATGCTTGTAACCAAATCATGGTTTATGGTGGTTTTTAGTCGTTATATATATATTATCGTTAAGCTAATATAAAAGTCTATTTTAGCCTATATGTAATATATATATATACACAGGACTGAACCCTAAACCATAGAAACTAGAGAACTATAAGACCATTACAGTTACCCATAGCAAGAAATAATACTATCCACAGCATCTATAGATCCATAACCATAATATAGCCATAGAGCATGGTTTCGAGCGTAGTCATAACCCAATCATAAGGATTTCCACGTCCAAATTCCATAGTTCAAGCTTTAAACCGAATAGATCTAATTCGATTACGAATTGACCTAATTAATATAAATATAGATACAGATAGTTTTATCGCGGAACCACTAGTTATAGAAACCAGTACTATAGACGATAGTTCGGACAGTTTAGAAACGATAGATAATAGCGTAAATAATAACGGTTTAGATAGTTTTAAACTTACTAATTTCGCTAATATCGATTTCGTAATCTCCGAGATCTTAGTTTACTTTATAGTTTCTACTCTATATCGCTCTAATATAATATTATCGATATCTTCTTTCGCAATTTAGGAATCCTTATACGCGTCTTAGTCTTTCTAACGAACTAGATACTCCGTACGTAGTTTACTACGTCTATAACGTCGAGTTCAGTGAGATAATAAGCGCTTAATCTTATATTAGTTATCTTTCTTATCGAGAATCTCGTTCTATACCGAATACGAGTATAAGAATAGATCGAAAGTGAGTAATTATAATAGTTCGAGATATTTAATAGATAAAATCGAATAAATCTAGTAATATTTAGATAATTCTAATCGATATATAAGATTTTCTATACGTTCGAGAATCTTAAACGATTTCTTACGTTATACGTTTAGTTTCTTATTTAATAGTTTCGCCGATAGTAAATTATAATTCTTATAGAGATAGATTATAATATAGTCGTCGATATCGAGATTTAATAGTTAGTATTTTATATTATATTAGTATTTTTAAATTATCTAAATCTTAGCGATAGCGTCTATAATATACTATTATAATCTTATATAATTTTATATAGTTTAAGATAATAGTTCGAAATCTAAATTAATTATAGAGTTAAATTTAATATCGTATATAAATTTATAGAGTATATAATTTATAGTAATCGAAATCGTAGAGTTAATTTCGTACTATAATATAAATATCGATATAGACTATAAAATCGAATTCTCTAATATATCGATATAAAATCGTAAAACGAACTCGACTATCTAATTCGATTATTCGCTTTAATTATTAGTTTACGAATAGTAAATAGTCGTAAATATAAATTTAGTACGTAAATAGATAAAAATCGAGATCTATAAAATCGATATAAATTTCGGATTTCGATCGCTAATTATATTCGAGAAAATACTCTAATTACTAATTAATAATTTTCGAATTAAGAGACGGAATTATATCTCGACGTCGTACGTATTCTTTCTCGAGATAATATCGATACGCTTCGTATATTTATTTATAAGATTTAGTAACGCGTTAAAACTCTCGAGTATTAATATAGATAGATTAACTATAAAATCGATAATTAGAGTATAGTCTAAGATCGATAGTAATAAGATCGACTATAACGAATTATATAATTTATATAAATAAGATTTATAGATATTATATTTCGAATAGATTTTAAGATATATACGAATTAGTTTTCTAAAATAATAAATATAGAATCTCTAATTAATAAAATTCACTATTTTACGATAATTTATATAACTCTAACTATATACGAATTCTAATAAATCCGTAATTAGATAACGCGATACGTATAATCGAGCGTAGTTCTTATAATTATATATATTCTATCTCTATAGAAAACTATCTTCGTTCTCGAAGAAGAGTAATCAAACGTTAATTTAATATTATTTATAGTAAATTTATAGCTAAGAATCTCGTTTATAGCTATTTCGAATCTTAGATTTAAATTTAGAATTAAGCTTTACGAAAACTATACCGAACGACGCGTTTTTTATTATTTCGAGAATCTTATTACTAATCTTTTTGAGATTCGAGATATCTATATACTCGGATTTTCTTAGTAGACGTAATAGAGTATCTACGATAATATTTATATAATCCGAGTAATATTTTATTATAAATATAAATTAAGATAGATAGATAGATATATTAATAATCTTAAGATTTAATTTAATTAACGAAATAGTCTATAAGATTCGTTAATTTATAATACTAACGAGAACGATATAATTCGTAAAAATTATATAGTTAATAGCGATTTTTATATAATATCGGATTTTACTAATTATTTAAATTAGATATTTTAATTTAAGTTCGATAGAGTAGTAATTCTTTTTTAGTTTCTTAAACTCTCGATTAAGAAATATAATAGATTATATAGTTTTAACGAATAAATAATTATTAGAATTTAGATTATCGAAAATATAATAAATTATATCGCTAAAATTATACTCTTTATTAGTATTAATATCTATATATAGATAAAGAAATCTATCGAAATATCGTAAAAAAATAGAGTTTATAATAATATTTTATAAATTATCGAACGACTATAATTCGAACTCGCTTAGTTTATCGAATTTAGTATATCGAGATTATATTTTATATTTTATTTCGAATTTCGGATTTCTTTTTAGTAATATAGTTTTACGATTTTATAGAGAAGCGACGATAGCGACGTATATCGATATAAAATAATATAGATATCTAATTATTTCTAAATATATCTCTAGCTATTTAAATAAAATTAGAAATATTATAGATATAATCGTCTTTAGCTTTTTCTTAGATATTAAATAATCTAAACTATTAATTCGCTATTCTAAGAGTTTTATTAACGAATAACTAAAAAATAATTTCTTAGATAAAAATAAGATACGTTTCGCTATAAGTTTTTAAAATATAGTTTCTAGCTAATTTAAATAATCGGCGAATCGCTAACTATATAATACTATATCGTCTATATATATACATATATTCGAAATATTTCTAAAAATATTATCGATCTACCGTTAAATATAGAACGGACTATTTTTACTATCTATTACGGAAATTAATAAAATTTTCTAATCTCGATAACTAATTATGATTTATTTAGTTATATTTTTAAACTATACTCGAAATTAATAAAAGAATTCCGAGACGTTAACGATACTAATATATCGAGTTTCTCGAAGATTATCGATTAGCTTCTCTTTATTAGATATTAGATATATATCTCGCTCGAATACTGAGTTTAATAGTCGAAAATTAAGAACTATACGATCGATCTTAATATCGTTAGAGTAGATATATACTATAAATATAGAATAAATAAACGAAATAAATCGAGATAAAAACTCTATCTTTTTATAATTATAGAGTTTATCGAAAATTTAATTAATAAGATCGCGCTCTATTTTATTAATCGAATATATTTTATCGCGATTCTTTAGTAGAGTTCTTTAATTAGAAATTAGAAATATAATTATCTAATTCTTATAAGCGATTTTAGTAAATCTCTAATCTATAAATATTTAGATATAATAATCGATTAAAGCGAATAGAATTTCTCTTTAGTATCGGATTCTATATATTTTAATATCGTTAAATAAGATCTCTTTATTACGATTAGACGTCTCGATTTCCGAATTTACGATTAGTATAAATTAGAGATTCTTAATAAGCTTATATATATTAATTATATATATAGATTTATTCTTTTTAGATTTATTTTTAGTTATAAAAATCTTTAAGAGAACTATAGTTAATAAAATAAAATTATAATTCGCGAAATAAAATTCTATCTTCGTAATAATATCTTAAATATAGTCGAGTTTAGTATTATAAGAAAGAGTAATTAGACGAATTAAATTATTAATTATATAGATATTCTTAATTTATATATTAATAAGATATATATATATAATTAATATTTAATACGAACTATTCGAAATAAAATAGAAATCTCTATTCTTCGATATAATTTAGTAATATATAATAGAGATCTCTACTATTTAGCTCGATTTAATAGTTACGATATATAATATACGAATCGACTATTTTAACTAAATTCCCTTAGATCGTAATAAGATAGAAATTACGATATTATAAATATCGATCTTTATCTTCTTACGACTAAGAATTAAATCTATCTCTTTAGAATATAAGATATCTGTATCGATAAATATATTCGTCTTTAAATTCTTAATAGAGTAAATCTTACGTTTAATTACTACTATAATCTCGATTTTAGTTTCGAGATTATAATTAATAATATAGATAGTTATAACGACGAACTAAATAATAGTATATTTATCGAATTCGATATTATAAACGATAATTAGTTTAGATATATCTTTAAATACTATATATAAAGTTTAGCGTCTTAGAAAATTTATATTAATTAGAATTATAGAGTATTCTATATTTAAATAAATCTTCTCTATATAATAATTAAATAATAAGCGAACTAAATAACTAATATATTAGTATATTCGGAAATTCAAACTATTAGTATTCTTAAATTTAGATCGCGAGTATCGAAAGATAGTCTCTATAGAGTCGATTCTATTTATAGTAATCGGCTCCGTAATCTCGAGTATCGTCTTCGTAACTCTAATAAATATAGACTAAGATTCTAATTAGTTTACTATAAGTTTAGATTTAGTCTAAACGAGAATTTTATATATAGCGATAAGCTCTTAGTTCGCGATATCCGTAAACTTAGTTTACGATTTTTTAGATTTCTTTTTTACTATATATTCGAACTCTTATAAATATCGAAATAGCTAATTATTTAATAGAAATATAGTCTAATAAATCTAATATATAATATTATTAATTATTATATTATCTATAGCTATAAAAATTATTAATTTCTTACTTTCTAGATATAAGATCGAATTTTTATAATTCTATATCTCCGAATTCTAATTCTTTTAATTCTTATTTCTCTAGTCGAAGAACGTCTTCTATAGAGAGTTAAAACTATCTTATTTTTACTCTATAGAACTATAACTCTTTTACGATTATATTCTATCTATCTTTTAATCGTTATATTTCCCGTCGATAAAACCGTTAGAGCTATAATATATTAAGACTATTTATCGATTTTAATTATCGTAATTATTATAATTAATAGTTCGACGATTCGAATTCGAGTTATTATATCGTCTATTACGACTATAGTTCTATAGAAATCGCTATCGATTTCTAGTATTCTAGTTAGCGTTAGCGAGTTTATCGATAAAAAGTAATTAAGATTTTAGAGCGGATAGTATATCTAATTACTAATATTATAATTATTTCTAATTTTAATACTAATTACTCTAATTAATAAATTCCGTATATATTAGAAACTACTAATATAATAGACGATAATCTTAGAAATCTTACTAATAGAGATTTCTAAACTAAAACTAAGATATAGAATATTAAAACTAAAATATAGAGTATATAGAAATAGTAGAATAAATAGAAAAAACTATAGAACGAGATTAAATAGAGATTTAATCGTTTAATTAAAAATTTAGTTTATCTTTTTTACGATTATTTTATATTTATTATTAGAATTAATAGTTCGCTTAATTATAATATACTATCTCTATTTAGAGATTCTTCTAATATTCGAGCTAAGATATAAAAATCGAGATATCGATATCTATCGTTAATTCGGAAATATCTTTACGTAAACTAAGATCTAAATCGTACTATATTATAAAAAATTAGTTATATAATAAATTTTAGTATATAGTTTTTATATACGAGAGTATTTCTATAGCGTAGTTCTTAATTAGTTTTCCGAATCTTACTAATTACTAACTATAACTCTCGATATTAAGCTTTCGATAAATTTTAGCGTCTTTTATTTTAAATTTATTAGTAAGATACTCTTTTTACTAAATTAATATAGCGATACGTATAATACGTTTCTCTTATTCGAATATTAGTATAGTATACTATACTAATATCTAATCTTTTAGATATATAAGAATTATAGAAGCGATATATTCGATCGAAAATTAAACGACTATATTCTCTAATCGATTATAGAAAATATATACGTTATAGAAATACGTATATTTTTTCGATATTATAATAAATTTACTAATCGATATAGTTCCGATAGTAGTCTCAAATCTCGGATCGAAGAAATTAATATATTCCGATATTAATTATATATTTATAGATTATTAGTATATAGATAGATTCTATAAATTTAGAGAATTCGCTAAATTTTATAGATTCGATAGTTTAGATATCGATTAGATTCGATTTATCTCGACTATACGATTATCGAGACGATTATATATATTCTATATTATATTTTATAACTACTAAAGAATAATCGATTACTAACTATCGATAGACGAATTATCGCTATCCGTAGACTCGAATTAAGATACTAATTAGATATCGCGATTAGATATTATAGAATCGTTATTCGAATAAAATTTATCGTAATCTTAGAAAGATTTATCGTAATCTTAAATTAATATCGACGTAAACGGTATAAATATCTACCGTAATTTAGAATTTTATACTACTAATAGATTTAAGACTAGATTCGATACTAAATTTAACGATAAGATTAATACGATTTATAAATTCCGTAAGATCGATCTCGATATCGAGATTTTAATAAGCTCTATTAAATATAGTTCGTATCGCTCTAAAAGATATAGATTATTTAGAAATTTAGTTTTATCTATAATTTAGAATTATTTAATAGTTATTCTCTATATCGTCTAAAAACTAAATAACGATAAATTAATTTAAATAATCGTAATCTTAGATAGTTACGGATAGAATCTTATTATTTAGTTTATTAGAGTATATCGTACGATTAAAATATATCGAACGAGAGATAAATTAAGAGTGAGAAAAGTCTTAAATCTTTAGGCGAGCTATATATCTGATTCGAGAAATCTAAATATAAGATCTTCGAGCTTAGAGTCGTAGTCGATTTCTAACGTTACGATATTAGTTTATTATCGTAAACTCTACTAAATAAGAGTCTCGTTATTCTTAGAAACTCTCGAGAGTAATAATAATATCGATAATATAAGAATAATAATAATAGTTAATAGTTAATAATTCGGTAAAATAGATAATTTAGTGATAGAATATAATTTATATAAGACGAATCTTCTCTTTTTATATACAAACGCTTAGTTTAATATAAACTATCTCGATTCATAGAAGAGTACGAGTTCGGAGAACCCATATACTGATTTAGTGATTCGGTAATTCGATAATAGTTCAAATATAAGAACCAGTTCGATTCACCTAATAAAGTGCAGATTCAGAGAACCTTCACTGATTTATAGGTTTAGAAACCCACTGATAGTGCGAAAACATCTAGTTTAAGATAGATCGAACTCAGCCGAAGCTACCACTATAACCAAATCATAGTTTATAATAGTTTTTAGTCGTTATATATATATTATCGTTAAGCTAATATAAAAGTCTATTTTAGTCTATATATAATATATATATATACACAGAGCTAAACCCTGAACCATAGAAACCAGAGAACCATGAGACCATTACAATGCTCTCAGACGCCCTATCACAGCTCCTTCCGAGTTGACTGTATCCAACACACACAGTGGACCGTTCCTCCATGTGGGGAAAAAGTAGGTGTGCGAAGGTGTCTGAGTATAGCAATCACCGCGATCAGCAAAGCTAACCGGGCGGCTGACCCGTGCATGCCGCTGATAACGGACCGCGCGGTGCCTGCCGATCGATCGCTTACCAAACTAGCCCTGCACTAGTGCTGGATGCTTGCTAACATTATTAAGCCGGGGTCGTGAAGCAGGAGGTCACTGACGTCCCGAATATCAAAGTGCAAACACACACGCGCATAGCAGTAGCTAAGGCGAGGCTCGGTGGTAGTGCCCCAACCTACACCCGCAATAACGCCCTTACTTTCGGAACCGCATCTTTGTTCCCGCTTGGTGGCGCGGACTTAAGTATTGTCTTGGCATCGGAAACGGAAGGAAGTTTTTAAACCCGATCAACATCTCACCACACGCTATTGGCCAGTAAAGTACACTGCCCACCCGCTTGGGACCAAGCGTGGATTTCTTGGGCATTATTAGACGAAGGAGCCCTCCTTCTTCCCCGCATGGGTCCACAGACCAATGAACGTGCACTGGTAGGGCACGAGCG
>JANIPN010457207.1:0-13009 GCA_027478595.1 Erythroxylum anguifugum
CCCCCCACGCCCCCCCCCCCCCCCCCC
The DNA here is from genome assembly GCA_027478595.1 of Erythroxylum anguifugum. Classification (NCBI taxonomy): domain Eukaryota; kingdom Viridiplantae; phylum Streptophyta; class Magnoliopsida; order Malpighiales; family Erythroxylaceae; genus Erythroxylum; species Erythroxylum anguifugum. The sequence goes on from JANIPN010457207.1 coordinate 28, forward strand.
CCCCGGCATTTGGATCGGAAAGGCTGCGACGTAGTGGCGGTGTCAATGCGTGCCGGCGGTCGGGCACTAAAGAGGCACGGCATGGGAGAGGACATCCTAGACGGAGGTCAGCCGGACCTTCAGCTCTCCAAACCCCAGGGGCGACCCGGAGCGGAGGTGGGAATATTCAATGCCATGCAACGATGCAAAAACTTCTCACTGGACAACGATGGGCTACCAGGGCTACCTCGTTGAGGACTCCCTGGCACCAACTGAATTGATCACAAACAAGCAACTCCGGTGCGACGTACTAATGTCCCAGGTCGGTTACTTGATTTTTGTGCGCCAAATTATCGCCTCAGGCTTGCTTCACCGGCTCTATCACAGCTTAGGTTCAGATTGGTACCCTTATCCCGTTGCTCACCCCTTTACTTCCAGTTCTCTTGTATTTTCGTTCATCACATGCCGACACTTACTAAGGACTCTAACCGCTGGTCCAAGTTGTCCATTAATCCCTAGTAAGCGTAATATCTGGATTCGTTCTAGAGACAGTAGAGATTTACCTCCATGAATTTGAGGCATTAGTGTGATGAGATGGAGCAGCCACTAGCTTGGATATGCTATACAGTGATATGGAAAGAGTTTGGTGGATCAACCCATTCAATATACTGAAGTTGACCTTAGGCCTCATCTTAAGATTCATGGCCTTCAACACTTGTCAGATTCGCGGAAAGCCGAGCAACGATAGGCACTCAATAGCATAACGATCGCCCGAAGAGAGTCAGTTTCTGTGACTCGATGTTACTGTTCTATTCGATAACATACCATGAGCCTCTTTCCTGCACCTTGATCACCGCTCGGTTTTGATAAAATTCTGTTTTTGCCGTCCCTCGTCCCCCCTTCTAGCTTGTGATCTTGCCGGGCCGAGGGAACATGGAGAGAGATTAGTCAAGAAGCTGACACTTGCATCATCATGATACAGGCAGCTCCATTCTCTGATGTCTTTATCTGCTCTCGGTTGTTGGCGGGATTGACGGTCTACCCGATGCACGCCTCCTGCGGCCCGGCACAATCTGTAAGTGCCGTGCCGATTGTAGATCCCTGAAAACTGCTCTTATAAGAAGAGCGCAATTAATGAAAGTGAGATGATCCTGCTACATCTTTATACATACTCTGTAAAGTGAAACCTTGGGTACAGTCACGTTTTACAGTCATTGATTCGATTGTAAACCTACTCGACAATCTTCTTTGCATCAAAATGGGGTCCGTACTCGATTTCAAGAACCCCAGCCGGACCATTCACGTCGGCGTGATCTTGGTTAATTCGTATGTAATGTTTCCCCACGCTCTGATTACGATGTCAGAGATATTACGGTCGCATTCGCGTAGCTTATGCCGGTAACACTTCGTATAGGACAACCGAGGTACTTGACGTTGCTCCGATCGACCTTCTTTCTGGCCTCAGCAAGACGGTTAGAGAGGAATTGCAACTTCCTCCGGAAATCTTGCCGGAGGAACTCGTCAATCAAGCGATCGACGTCGAGATTCACTGGGTGAACGAGACCGGTGGCGTTGCCCAACTCACCAGCGGGCTCAAAGTGCAAGCCACGGTACGCTCCCTGCCAATCTAGCGAAATGAGATCTCCATCCTCATCTTGAATGCTGTACGGGATTGTGCACTTCTGACATGTTCTAGCACTCGTTCGAAAACTGTCCCCCGCTGGACATTGTTCTCATGGGAGCATCAGGGATGTTCTACAAACCCTCCGAGGCAGAGCTGAAGTTTGTCCGCAAGGCCTATGACGAGTGCGCCCACTTCTTGACCATCTGCGCGGGATCATACGTTCCCCTTCTTGCAGGTCTGCTAGATGGCAAAGAAGCTACTTGTCCATTGATGTGTCTCGAGATGTGGAAGCAACAATTCCCGCAGACGAAGTGGGTGGAGAAGCGGTGGCACCGGGATGGTAAGTTCTGGACAAGCGGCGCTCTGCTGATGGGATTGGACTTGATGCGCGCATTTATGACGGAAGTCTGGGGTGACAAAGGCACGCTTGCAGGATGGATGATGCGTGAGTGCGGTCTTCCAAAAAGGGATGTGGACTATAAGGATTACGGGATGTAGTCGTCATCCTACAATGATGGAATAGATTAGCTCTGCCTATAGTGCTACCTTCAAAATCTCATCTCCAGTCTCACAATGAAAATTAGACTCGGCTCACCTAGATAGCCAACGTTATTCCAGCAATAGCTAGTGTGATCAGTGAAAGCTGAAATCTCCAGGGTCATAGATGGTTGGATCATAGCTCCCAGTTCCTCCCCAAAACTCCATGTCCATGAAACGATCTGGGTCGAAACTCGGGGGCATGGAGTACTCCGGGTTCGATATGGCGGGCTCAAAATCACAGGTAGCCATCGAGGCCTCCGGGATCGCGCCAACTCCCGCTGGAAATGTGTGGCTCGCGGGCGTAGGATAAACCATATTCTCGGAGTTTGATGAGTTGTGTGGTGTTCCTATAGAGGTAGAGGGTACTGATGTGCTGAGAGCAGAAGGTGATATCTTTTTCAAGTACCAGTTACGAATGTGTTCCATGATCATTTGCAATGCAGACCAAAAGTGCAAAGACTTAAAGTTGTCGGCCTTCGATCCCAGTTTCTGCATTCGGTAGCACAAAGACTCCAGGTAAAGGTCAAGCCGCACTCGATCTTGCGCCATTTTGACGTCCCATTGCGGGAGATGATTTACGCCCGGGAAAGATAGCTTGCAAATTGTGATGACAACGCGGGGGAGGCGCATCCAATGCACAAAGGTTATCAAGTGGTATTCTTTTATGGGTACTGCAAGCAAGGTGTCCAGGAAATACTTCGCTGATTCAAGACAGGTGTTGAGCAATTCCCAACGAGCTGTGTCGTTGATATTGGTGGGAGATAGGACTTCCGTATCATTGTCGGGCTCATCAGAAAGTACTACGCTATGAAGATCCATGTTTGCGTAGTGTTGAGAGAGGTCGAATGCTAGCTAAGTATCAGTCCATCGTAAAGCAAGTAATCGGACTTTAAAGGGCTGCTGAGCGACGTAAAGTAATGTCAGCCGGGCCAAACCAGCACTTACTTAGTTGAGGGTTTATTAATTGATGCTCAGCCTTCCAGTTCCTCAATGCCATTTCTAATTGTTGAATCCTCGATAGAATGCTTGTATCGGTCTCTGATCCGGGTGATCGGCACACTGCTGGCAGATCGCTGATGTCCTGATCAATTTTCCTCAGAGCTATTAACGATCGGATGTGGCTATCTGACTCAAACTCGCCATAGGCGTGAAGCTGCTCGCAGCATTCATCCATATACTCATTATATCTAAGTAGATTCACTCTCTGAGCGGTACTTGTAGTGATGCTGGTCCGAGTAAGTGATTGTACGTACATGTGATGGATACATTGGGACTAAACATACGCGGCAGAAAGGTAAAAGCATCCAAGTAGCGCACGCTGGCTCTCTCGTATTTGCGACGGTGAGGCTATCAATGGCTTCTTCCTTTTAGTCACCATTGATTTCCGGTTTCGTTGCTGTAAGCCTAGGTCCCGTGCAAGGCCAACAAGCAAATGTAGCAATGGCAAGATGTTCTGCGATCGGTGGCTAAAGTAGAAGTGATACCTGCATTGTTAGCTCTTGCTAATCTGTGCTGCACCAGCTCTCACCATGCAAGGTATATCAAGAGACTTTCTACCAGTGGTACACTCTTCCGCGGTCGAAAGATGGCTTTCTGGCTTAGCTCGTAGCGATACTTGTCACTAAAGAAAGTTTGTCTCGACCCATCCCTCCAGCTAGCAGCCGCTAACACAGCTAGAAGTACCATTGGCTTTCTCATGTGCATGGTCTTAAAGGTAGCCTCCGCTGGAATAGGAACGAATGGAAAACTCTTCGCCATAGTACGGTATTCTTCGAAAAGCATCTCGGCATCCTGTAATGTCACAGTGTCTCCAAGAAAATCACTGTAGTCCTCGAAGCCTATGGACTCGGCCTCTTGGACGTTTGGTCCATCAATTGATATTGAGTCACTGCTTTCATCATCATCATCATCAAAGGCATGAAGGCTCGCAATATCCTGATCGATGTCGGTAGTTGCCGCAACGTTCTCGTAACCATTCTGCTGGGGAGGGGTAAAGGTGTTCGATGCTAGCCGAGAAGTGCTCTCGTTTCTTCCTGAAGATCCAGTAGTGGTAGTATCACTCAGTCGAGCAACAAGACCATCAAGCTTTTCTTCGACTTGGACGATACGGCTAGGCGCTCGTAAGATTGAGGGGTCAAAAGAGTTATCAGTGACTTACGATGGGCCCCGTCTTTTACGCGTCCGCGCTTTCTCTAGCCATGTGCATTCGCGGCCAGCTGTAAGGCAACTGTAACAATTAACATTAATAATTCAATTCCTGCTAACGTACCCGGTCACTTACCGTTGACAGATATCCGGCTCTTTGCTGGGCAGACATTTTACCTTCAGGGAGCGGCAAGTCCGACACGCAAGCACACTTCTTTTGCGAGTGGTAGTATCAGGAGTGTCCATGGCTGGATCCGAGGAGTCTAGGTATTCTTGGTTGAGTAATGATGGTCAGTTTTGCCAACTCATTTTGAGAGTTCAAGGTCACCGGTCGGGCCGGAGTTTATGCTAGTAGCCGTGCCGACAGTCCGGCTCCGGCATGCAGGCCTACACTTCTGTCGTCCTTTGATCAGAGACCAACGTACCCGGTTTGTTGTAATATCATCCAAGGAGCGTTCAATGACACGTCATCTTGAATAGGTAGCAGTATACATAAATAGAGTGATCAGTCTTCGTTCTAGTACCAAAATATCTAACTTGTCCGTAGCCGAACGAAGGGCCTACTTTCCTTTGTCGTCTAGACCTACTGTTTCTTGTTATTAGTTGGTCAGAAATGTCTTCACTCATCAGCTCCATTCAATCAGTCCTGCCATATCACTTGATGTGTTATGGGTCACTTTTAGGGTTCCAAATCTATCAAGTAATATTCTCTCCGCCAATTGCGCATATGCAGACTGCTATCGAATGTCTTATTAATCATGGTCATAGAGCTTCATAAACACCAAACTCTGTTTCTTATATCTGCCAAAGCCGCAGTTTCGACAATTGACCAAGCGTGTGTTTCGGGTGTACTTCCGCCTGCAAGTTCTGCTGGTTGTCCTAACGGCTACTACACACCCATCAAGCAGCCTAGTGTCGCTCAGCCAGGACTATGCAGCCCTAGCCTCACTATCAGTGACCTTAGTGATGGGTCTGCTTAACTGGCTCATATTTGGTCCCAAAACTACGGAATCGATGGCGTTGAAAGCTCGGCAAGGTAGGTGGTCTCTAGCATTCAAAACCTACCTAATCTAATACGTGTAGAAACAAAAGAAGCTCACTTGGAGCAGGGTACGGAAGCGAGGAGCGCGGAGGCGAAAAAGATTGACCGTGGATTCTCCAGGAATCATGCGATGGCAATCCATTTGAACGCGATCTCGATGCTAGCAACGTTGTTTTACGGATTCCATCTCTCAACGCGCCTTCAGATAGCATAGGGCAATCGCATCTTATATTTGAATCAAGGATGACATTCACAAATTTGTGACCGAAATCCCACTGCTACGTAGAGGCCAAGTACCAAGACAGATTGTGACTGTTGCTGGTTCTCTGAATTCGATACATAGTTGGTGGCTAGTAGTTAGAAATTACTATGCAGGTCCATGTGTGTAGATACCCATTATGCTCCTAGCAATGCATTGTCAATCGTTTTATCATTATACAAAGGCCTCAGATCCTGGCTGTGGCATCCCTCCTGCCATTTACTCAGCACTACGTCAGTCGGGCTCCATTATTCGGATTGCCGTTGCTCAGAAGTTTGTTGCGTTTGAACAATCGCCTCGGAACTAAGCTGTTCCATTTCGACTGGCCCAGTTCGATGCTCCGTCGTCGTCGTTCGTCGTGTAGAGCTCCTCCGCCGTCTACGATGGCGATGCGCTTTTCCATGTTCGTATGGGAGTAGTCCGACACGCTCCTTCATTCGATCGAATGTTGGTCCGAGAGGGAAGTCACTACCACCGCTATGATCACAAAACGGCGAGTAGTGCAGTGGTAATAGCCAGTCCCATACCGTCTCGCCCATGAGATTTTTGAAGTTCTCAAATGTTCCCAGGTCAAAGGGATTCTCGCCTGGATTTGAATGCAAGATAGCGAATGTACGCGGTGGTGGCGTTGACTTTCCAGTGCTGTCCACTGTAAGTGGATATGTGATGGTTTGGTACGGGGGGTGTTGGTTTGGTGCGGGTGGGTTGGGAAGGTAGACCGCAAGTGACCAGACTTTCACATTAGAGCTGAGATCTTCGATATTGGTGAGATTCTTGATGGAATATCGCATCGAAATCGAGAGCATGGCCATGCAGAACAAGTCAAAGAGTCCCACAAATACCATGCAGATCACGAGATGAATGTCGAAAACGCCAAAGGCAGTCATCTGCTCTGCAATAGCCCAGGCTAGAACAGCGATACAGAAACTCGTGATGAGGACCGTATATGTGAGGAATTGTATGAAGAATTTGTAGTTGGGCTCCGACACCACACCGCCAACCCTATCGAATGTTAACGAGACCGCTTCGTTGGATTCTAGAGACATACCAAGGACAGAAGTGATCCATTCTGCGCACGCAGCGGGCAACCTCGCGGCAGTGGTGGGCACGATCGGGTTTCCAGTTCTGACATACCGAGCACCAGGGTGGCCGACCATCGCCTTCGACCACAAAGACATCTTTGGTAAAGAACTCCTCCAACCCATACTGTTCGCCAGCAGGACTCGGACGCGCGAACGACATCGCTTCTTCGTAGCGCATGCCGGTTGCTTCGTCAGTGCGGCCGCCGCTACCGCTATGCCCTTTCTCGGCATCGCTCCGTTTCCCGCGATGTCGACGGGTCTGCCGACGGCTATCCTTCTCTTTGTTCTGGGCGTGGTCGGGGAGAGGTACAAACATCGCTTTCTGAGATACAGTCTGGAGGAGGCGACCGTAGGTTGCAAGGAGAGGTATCAGGAGGAGGGAGAAGATGGCGATGATTGCCCCTGCTGCACCGGGCCGGGGTGCCATCCCCGGATAGCCGCTCGTTTGCGGCGCGATGCAATAGCCATCTATATCGGGTCAGCAATGCTCCCCGTGCATCGACGCCTTCCAAACCTACATCCAACTTCGCCAATGATCACGTAGCTGCAGTACACGATGATCCCCACCAGCACGAAGGGGACCACCCGCGCCGCCCAGAGGTTGGCGCTCTTGAAGAGGCTCATCGGAGCGAAGAATGCCGTTGAAGTGAATACATGAATGTGAAGAAAAAAAAAGTTGTCAGAAGGAATTCTGCAGTGAGATGAGATGCATCCATCACGAAACCAACTAGGGTCCCGCAAGCGTCCATTCGCTCACGATTGAGTGGGTTTGCGCGTGTCCCGGTCGGGTCCGTGTCGGGCTGGGCGCCGTGTGGCCGGCGGGGGGCCGACCCATGCGGTCTAGGCGATCAGTGTGTTGAGGGTGCGGTGATACCCTGAGTGTTGCAATGTTGCAGCCGCTAGAAGTCGTCGATGGATTGGCTCCCCTAGCGGGTTGCCTCCTGATGCGCTCGCGCAAGGCAAAGCTCCCCCCCGCTCCCCCCCTTGCATCCCTCAGACGCTGGGATTAAGTTAGATGGCTGGGCCTATCTCGCGTGTCGTAGACGCTAAACGAACAGGTGGGCTCCGCAGCAGCAGCGTGGTTGAAGGAATCCGAGGCGTGCACTACTGCGTGCTAGGAGGGATGATGGAAATTTGGATCGAGGATGGCGTAGTACGCTTTTTCATGGAGGGTCAATGCTGGTGCCCTCGTTGCTTAAGTTTTCCTGCAGGGTTGTGGCCCATTCGCAACGGTGTCTAGTTTTCCACCGACAATCTGGTACGGAGGAGTTGGCGCAAGCTGTCACACCGCGAACGTGGTGCCATGACGAGGCCATCAGCATCAGTGGCCCCGCGTGCGTGAGATGACCAGGCCCAACCAACTCCTTCTCGAGTTTTGCGTTGAAGCCGTCGGGTAAGCCTCGACCTCCGTGTGCGCACGCGTGTTGCGCTGCCGCCTCTCTACTGCTGCAGGTGACCGTGCGCCCGCCTCTGCATGCACGGGGGGAGGAGGGCTTGGCTTGGCGGTGGGCGTGTGACAAGGGGAGGGAGGGAGGAGGGAAGGGAAGGGGAGGTACCTCCTCCGCTCCATCGACAAAATGGTGACCGCGTACTCCTCCTGCCGCAGGCCTCCTTCCTTAGCATTTTGAGCCTCATTCTAAATTTCGAGTCCCCCCCAGACAAATTTCTCCTCCGTACGCCCATGCCCACTACTACCGTTTTTATTTACCCCTGCCGACGAAAAGCGGTCTGCCAACCGACATGTGACCGGCACCAGCCCAGGCAACTTCGGCCGCCAAGGACCCTTTTGCTGCCTTCGTCCGCTCCACCAAGAGCGACGCTTCCTGTCTGTCGGACTGACTCACTGACGCTGGCACCGGTCGCCGCCGTCGGTTTGCCTTGGTCTCTACTAGGTGGACTAGGGTGACGCCTCAATCGATCCCCCATTGGCCTGAAAAAGCCTGTTCGTCACGGCCTCTGAGACCGCCATGTGGAGTCAGGAACCCGGTGACCTCCGATCCAGGGCTATCGATCGCGCAAGGCACGATGGCGACGCAGGATCCAATCAGACCGGCGCGTGGAGACGCCCAGTCATTTCCCGCGATGGAATTCAGGATGAATTTGCGCCAGTTCGCATGGTTTGCGCGATAGTGGTGGAACCTTCAGGCCGAGGCAGACGCCGATGCCTACGATGCTCCTCGTCCCAGCCTCCTGTCCTAGGCCGCTCGTCACAATGACCCATCGCAGCCATAAGTATATTTGAAGACATCGGCGCCTGGGGCGTCCCATCGCCACCTTTTTCGTTAGCTTCGATCATCTGAAACTTGGATTTCCACGAGTCTGGCTGAATCTGCCTTGTCGATATGAACGGCGGCCAGGATAGCGGTCCATGGTCTCCGCCATCGATGATGCACCCGCGTTCATGTCTCGTGATCCTACCTCCGGTATGTTTCCAAGGATCATCCCTGCGGAATCTCGTTCGAGGCTGATAATTTCAGGGCGATTTCTCGGTTGGGCAATCGTTTCTGCAGCGGCCGAATACGATTTTGACCCCGCACTCTCCAGGCTTCAATCCGGCCGGCTGGGATGAAGCAGGCAACATTCGTGAGCGTGGTCGTGGTCGACGGAACTGGTACTGCCACAACTGCTCCTTTGGTCCGAACAGCCTCACCTCCGATCCAACCTGCCCAGACTGCGGACACCCCCGATGCACGAGTTGCGAGGTCAAGTAAGTAGGCTATTGCGGAAGATGAGCACCAACTAACTTTTTTTAGGCATTGAGGCACATGAAGATCTTGCATTTTGCACGGGAAAAGAGCCTGGTTTTGGAGGCATGCTTTGAAGAAAACTATACTTAAGAACGAAATGCCTTTCCGTTTCGACATAGCAGCCTGATTTAAAAGGCCAGGCAAGCTTAACGTGATATGAATCTAGAATAGTTGCGCAAGCAATCATGGACATCATTTTCTGTTATAGTACTAGACATCATCACACTCGTTTACACTTCTCTCCTCAATTTTGGTTTATTTTAGCAATAGCACGTCCTTTCCGCATACCACGGACCACAAATACAAAATGGAACGCCTTTGAACTCCCAACCCGAAACGCTAAAAGGCGACGATTTCCACACTGACTGCTTCGATATTCGTCTACCATCGTTCCATCCATGACAAATCATCTCGCCCTCCTTTGTGTATCGTCATTCTCCTATTCCCCTACCTGTGCCTGCTGGGTGTGACTCAGCCCACCACGCAGCACCAACGACACTTGACGTGCTCGCATCCGATGCAGCGTGGTGCGAGAACCGTGCTATGGGGTCCCTCGCGACACTGGCAGCAAAACCACCGGAGAATTTTGGAGCCCATCCTGCCTGGTGGTGGTAACGCTGCGGTCGGGGTGTGCGTGACTCGTTCTTGGCAAAACCCACGACGAGGGCGTCGTCATGCGTCCGATGAGGTCCGGGTGATGGAATCGGTCCCGAAGCCGTCTTTCACCGCCTGTATAGGACCAAAGATCTTCCGGCGAACGCTCCAGATCTTCCACTAGCTGGCTCGCGATACCGAAGGAGGGAGAGAAAGCCGAAGGCCCTAACGAATGGAACCAAAACCTGAAAAAAGGCAGACCGGACGCGCCGATTGATGCCCCTGCACGATGATGCAACGGAAGCAGTGTGATTTCCGCCCACAAGAAAGTGCTCAAAAAGTGAGAGATGTCGCGTCAGCTAACGATGTTGTTTTTTTCAGCCTCCTCGCGGCCCTCTGCGCTACGGGGCCCGGGCTGGTGGAGCCGATGCAGCGCGCCAGATGCTGCAGTAATACCGGCGTGCGATGCAACGCCACGCTCGCCGCCCAATTACAGCGTGTGGCGAATGGGGCCTGCTCCTAGGAGCCGGGTGGTAGGAGCCGGACATCGCGATCAGCGCGTGTCCCGAGCTCGGTGAGTATCATCTCGGCGAACGCCCGGCGCCCAATTTTGCGCACGGGAGTGGCAAATGCAAGATCAGCCTTGCGTCTGTGTCCAAACGGGCCGCGCTTGCCGGTGCCCGGATCGGGGGCACTAAGGACTTGAATATGTACGGTGATGTCGCAAGAATTGCCTGATTCGATAGATCTTTTCCCAAGCGGTGTTCCATGATTGTCTATCTATGCTTATCCTGTCCCCAAGGGCCTCAGGTCCGCCACCGAGATCCCGTTCTATAACGCCGCGCTATGCTCCCGGCAGTCCGGAACGAACGACTCGAGGGTTTCAATCTCACCGCGTATCAAACACCAGCGCCACACTATCATCGCCGGCGCTGACCAGCTTTCCTTCGGCTTCCACGAACCCCAGAATGCCGCCGCCTTCTCCGCCGCCTCGATGGCCACGGAGCTGCTTGACGGGCTCCTTGCCTGAGTCTGCTGTACCGCCGCGTGTGTCCCAACGCCGGATGACCCCGTCCATACCAGCAGTTGTGAGCATCCACGCCTCGTCTGGTGCCGTCGCCTGACTTCCAGGCGCTGCACCAGGTCCTCGTGTCGCTGAACCAGCTGTGACTGCCCCGCTTTGGGGGAAACTGACTTGCACAACGGCTTCTTCTTCATGGGCTCCGCGGATCAACCGTCGCACGGCGAATCGGTTTGCGCAGTCAAACACTGCCACTGTGCCGTCGACCGAGCCTGCTGCAAGGAGAGAGAGCGGCTGCGGCGCAAATGCCAGCGTCTCAACGCCCTCTGTTTGCGCTTGTAACGATGCCAGGATCGCACCGGGTTGACCCGTGGCTCCGGTCTTGGGACCGGCAGCTTGCTTTCCTCCGCCCGACTTCTGAAGAGAGCCTGCACCGGATTTGGCGCCTTTGGTAGCCGATTGTGGGGACGAGAGAAGCGGGAGCCCGACAACGCGGATAATGCCTCCTGCGCCACCTGTAGCAAGGAAGCTCCCAGTTGGTGATATAGCCACGCTATACAGTCCGCCTTCAACGGCAAACCGCTGATCGGCTGCAGTCAGCGCGACGACAGCCTGTCCGCTCGCGCTAGGCACGCCCGCCGCTGTGGCTTCGCCGAAGGGGTCATAGACGTAAAGGCTGCTGTCGTCGGCCACACTGGCGAGTAGCGAGCCCGAGGGCGACCATACACCGGCCGTCGTTGGTGAAGTATGCTGGTAGAATGTTTGGACGATCGTCAACTCTCCTGGTAAAACTGTGTAGACCCAGACTGATCCATCGTTCGCCCCGAAAGCGAAGGTATTGGGGTGGTCCGGATGAGGACAAGCCGCCAGCCACGAAATCTCTTCCACTTCTTGCACCTCCGCAACCAACTCATAGTTATTCTGCGTATCGTGCGCGCGCAACTTGCCATCCAAGCCTGCTGTCACCAGGAAATCGCCGGCCGGTAACGAGAAAGCGAGGGCAGCCACTGAATCGGTATGGCCCGTGATGTGCGCGATGGGCTGCAAACTCTCACGCGCAGGCCTCGGCGTCGGATTCGACTCGTACGATGGCGGTAGGAGCGGCGCTTCCGGTAGAGCGACGTTGGCAGTGGAAAAAACGTAGGCTGAGTGGTCGCCGGAGCCCGTCGCGACAATGCTCGGATCGCGCGGGTGCGCCGCAATGGCGAACAGCGAGTCCTTGTGTGCGTCGAAGTGCGCGATGGAATCGTTCGTCACGAAAATCCCCGTGTCCTGTTCGTCCTCGTTATCGTCGTCTTCGTCCATGGGGTGGTCCCCCTCCGCCTCGATCTCCTCAGCCGCCTCGTCGGCGTCGAGCATGTCATTCTCCTCCGCGTGAAGATCCGTCGGGTCGTTATGGCGTTGTGAGGCCATTTTGGAGAGGTGAATGTGAGTAGATGTGGCAATGCTTGGAAATAGAAAGCGAACTTCCAATAACTTCTCCTTATATAGTCTCTGCAGCAAGGTATTCCACTACCCCAATGCTGCTTAGAAATTCACTTCGCCCCGCGCTTCCTTCTTTTTTTTCTTTTCTTCCCCGGTGCGTCACAGATGTTCTAGCGGGGTCTATGGGACATTCCATTCCGTGCGGTTCCTGAGCCGGCACCAGCCCCGCTGTACTATTGGCTGCGAGAGAGGGAGAGAGAGGTAGGCACCGGTATCCCCCTCATCATGACCCACGATCGGGTCGGTAAGCACCTCATATTCTCTCTCTCTCTCTCTCCCTCTTGTAGGGTGCAGTTGCCGCCTGGAGAATGAGTGCGCGAGTTAGTAAAATCTAAGTCCGCCTGCTGTCACTCCCGGAGCCAGACGTCCACAGTCTCCGCCCTTCTCCTTCTCCTTGTCCCTCTCCCTGCCCCCCTCTTCCCGTCCATCGCGCCCTCTTTCCCTCCCTCCCTCCCTAACCCTTC
>JANIPN010457313.1:0-31047 GCA_027478595.1 Erythroxylum anguifugum
GGGTTCACGGTTAATGCGGCGAAGGCAGCGTTTTTAGAGGGGAGGGCTGGGGTTATTGAGGTGGGGGCGTTTGCGGATTGGGTGGTGCTCGATGAGGAGCTTACAACAGAGAGGTTGAGGGATATTGAGGTTAGGGAGACTTGGGTGGCGGGGAAGAAAGTATATGAGCGATGAACATATTTATTAGACGATATACAAAAATGCTTAGAGCTTGTAGTCGCTATGTCTGGATAAAGGCGAACCAATGTACTAACGTGAAGCTACTTCATGTTCTTAGATACCGGAAGTCTACAATACATCATAAACGTACCTCACATCGATGATTTCACGTTTCTTCAAGTTAATCGATCTGATACGAACCTCAAATTCTCCCCAAGAACTTCACGACTAGTCTTCCCAGCATTTTTTCAAGTTTCGGATATGGGTGACCTTCGTTATGCTGCAAACGGTGGCCCTCGGACGTTGATACGGCATGACCTTTGCTCCAGTTTGCATCGCTTTATTAGACATAAACCGCTTCCGCAGCTAAGTACTTCTAGTTGGAGCACTAGTCACACTCTACCAGCTACCATCACGCTTACACGCAGGCTACTCGACAACTCTACGGGAATGCGATTTCAATAGCGGTATGAGATACCACTTACACTCCATTCTCCCACTTACACAACTTACAGTAATCGGCTTTGCCTAGTTTCGAAATTTATTCTTTATCGTCTAGCTAACAACATTGAGTAGATTAATCTCTTAACTGAGGGTGCCTACTCTGCTAGTAAAGTACCTAGGTAATGTTCCCAACTTAATATTAGCTTTACCAATTCCAAAAACAACCTATATTTTGACCAGCTCGGAGTTTTGCTTTTACTTTGGAAGGCTGTTTTTGATCCCGGTGGTTTGGAACCCAATCATTCCTGTAGCCGTTAGCACTGGCCACCGGTACACGATTCTTGCCAAGGTAGCCTTTTCGGACTCGAGTCCTTAAAGGGCTCTAGAAAGCGGGATACGAGATATTAAAATTACGGCACGGGGGTGATGTGACTACATTTACTAAGCGGTTGTTCATCTTTACCCTTCACCAAGAGTCTCAAGACAGAGGCTCATATGTCTATCTCGTGGCTTGGTGTTGCGTGGCGAAGCAACGCCTACTTACCATAGTAATTCACAAATGAAACGAAGATCTCGGAGTGGGTCGCAACCCTTACATATATCAGAAGACACTACTGCTGTTGATGGCATGTGGCTGTAATATCAAGGGTGTGATGCCTTGTTTCTAACTACTAGAAAATTTATCATATGGCCCCCTTTTTCCGAGGACTACGAGTAACTATGTCGGAACGCCTACCCCGCTATTTGGTATTCATCCTTCACGGATTGTTGTCGCAGTCAACAGCGGGGCCAGACTACCAGCAGCTGCGTGAGCTTTCCTTGGCCTGAACCGTCTTCACCTATGATCACATAGGCCTTACAGCCTATATCGACATGTAGCCGAAAAGAAAGGATGCCGGAATTTTTCGGCACGGCTGTACATGTACCTTTGATATCCTTGGCGAGACATATATTTCAGCTGAGGTATCTATTGAGATTCTGCGATGCACATATAGTGCTGAGTTAAGTAGCACTACTTAGGTAACTGCGGGATAGTACAGACTGATTGGCTCATTCAATGGCATTGCTTATGCGGTGTCGTAGGCTTGCTGGCGTCGCTAACCGTCTGCGCCGGCGGAAACCAATGAAATACACGACTCCGAAGCTATATGCGCGATATTTGTAGCCTTATCGAGTAGTAAAAGCCCAACCCGCCCCATGCCCCGCTCTACTGGGAAAGCTGTCACAGCCCACTGAGCCCAGGAAGTTAGTTCCCGGAGCCACTTAATCCCCGTATCCTTGTTGAAATAATTGGAGGAAAAGCCAAAAATGATGTGGTAAGCTGTCCTGCGCAAACTAACGTAGCTCCCATGTGCATAGCAGGTAGGTACGAGTACCTACCTACCTAGGGAGGCATGTAACTAACCCTCGTGCTAACCCCGTGTGGCAGGAGCGCCTTAGCAGGCGTTCTACCTTCCAAGAAAGTTTCCCGCACGCTGATCCTCCGCTAACAAACTAATTAAAACATCTTAGGGGCAACGTACTCGGTACCCCCTTTAATCCACCACCTGGTTCTTGCTGAACGTTCGTTACCATCGTGCCATCAATATCTATACGGGTTCCGACACGCGGCAGACGGAGGTTTCGACACCGACATGTACTTTGCCAATTTAGGGGTTGATCAATCAGGAAACCCCCCAAGATGTTGGTTGTAGACGTTCAGATGGTTCGGGAGACATAGGTTGCTAAAATGCTGTTGCCTGCTTGGGAAGAACTCAAAGTCTTGTTCAAAATACGAGTACGCATACGTACTATATAACTAATCTTGAAGGTTTATGGTTGTTGGCGGGATCCTGGAAACGCTCCGTTTAATCTCTAATGCTTGGCCTGCAGAACCCAAATGGACGCTCGCTAATATGCAAGCGGTCCAAAGACATCCAGTCATTAGCTGTTGGCTATAGCTCCTATACCGTAGGAAGCTCTGTTCGCCCGGAAATTCTGCCCCAGCCTTGGCAAGAAACTCTCGACAAGGTTCTCAACTTGCCTACTTTTGATTGCCCAGTAACCTCGTCGAACTTTTTACTCAGGGCACTCGAAATCGCGCGTAGCCCAACGAACGGCCACTAGACTCCGCCTTAGCGATGTTGATCATATCTATTCTCAAAAACATCAGGCAACTGGGCAGGACTCTGCGCGCAGCAGTGAAATTCTCTATATAAGTATTCAGATTGCCCCCCAGAGCATAAAAGTATCGTCTTAACGACTTCTCGCATCGTTAATTCGTACGTTCCGGCACCATGAAGTCCCTCACCGTTTCCTCCTTGCTTTTGCTCGCAACTGCAATTGAAGCACTTCCGCAGGGACAAGGCAACCAAGGCAACAGCAACAACTCAACCTTGAATTGGGGTCCGTGTAACCTGCCAGACCTGGGCGAAGATATCCCCGGCGAGTGCGCCACGCTTGCCGTACCCCTCGATTACACCAACCCCAGCTCTTCGGAAACGCTGGACCTTCAACTCATCAGGATCAGGGCAACGAGCGAGCCTTTCCTCGGAAGCGTACTAACTAACCCGGGCGGTCCGGGCGGTTCGGGGGTGTCGTTCATTGCTGGATTTGGGACCCGACTCGTAGAGTGAGTTTTTCTCAGAAAACTACTTGCTCTGGGAAGATGTTAACCTATTAAAGGCTTCTTGGTGGTCAGCATGATATCATTGGATTTGACCCTCGGTACGTTTGACCTGGCTGTCTCTGAGAGCGACTGGGCTCACTAATATGTGAATAGCGGCTCCGGCACAACTATTCCGTTCTTCTGCAACCTTAACTGGACCGACTCTTTAAACGCGCCAGACGTCCGGCGCCGAAATGAGGTGTTCGAACAAGACCTCTTCGAGATCCTGAACAGTGGCGACTGGAGAGACATGGGATACGTCGCCGAGACATGTTTCCAGGATCAAAGCAGCACAGGCAGTTTGCTCAACACGCCATTTGTCGCACGAGACATGGTCCGGATAGTTGATGCGCTCGGCGAAGATGGCATGCTGAGATACTTGGGTATCTCTTACGGAACCGTCCTCGGCCAGTACTTCGCATCGATGTTCCCTGAACGTGTCGATCGCATGGTTCTCGACTCCGTAGTCGATGCGCCAGATTACGCAGCAGGCCGGTGAGTTTTGCCCGCCTCATTACCTGATGCCCCCATCTACTACTCTCCTGAAGCTAACTACAATTGTGTTCCTTCCTAACAGCTGGGTAACTGCAATGAGAGACACAGAAGCCGCTCTGGGCGAATTCTTCCGAACCTGCATCGTCGCAGGTCCCGAGCGCTGCGCCTTAGCCGACTACAACGGGCCAGACACAACCCCGGACTCCCTCCTCTCCTCCTTCAACACCACCCTGGAAACCATCTTCACCACCCCGGAAATCAACAGCCTCCTGGACCCCTTGCTCCAGGACCCAGAGTTCCAAGCCTCCCTGGAAGCCGTAGTCTTCAACCCAACCACGGAAACGACCCTCTTCGGCATCGTCAAAGCCGTCACCTTCAACAACATGTACAGCCCCGCCGGCTTCCCCCAGTTCGCCGAAAACATGCGCCTGCTCCTCTCGGGCAACTATACCGGCTTCATCGACGCCTTCCAGGCGGCCCTCCCGCAGCGCGACGCCTACAACCGCGGCACGGAGGCCTTCTTCGGCATCGCCTGCGCGGACGCCGAGTACCGCGCCTCCTCGCCCGCCGACATGGAGCCGCTCGTCCGCGAGCAGCAGGAGACCTCCAGCCTGGCCGACGGCTTCATCATGATCACGTGGCCGTGCGCGCGCTGGCGCATGGATGCCGCCGAGCGGCTCGACTTTGCTGGGGGGGAATTCGGCGGGCGGACTAATTTTCCCATTCTGTTTACTAATGGGCGGTTTGATCCCATTACGCCCTGGGCTTCGGCCGTGGACGCCAGGGAAGCGTTTGAGGGGGCTGCGCTGCTTGAGCATGGGGGGCAGGGGCATGGGTTTATTTCGCAGGAGAGCGATTGTACGAATGAGGCTATGAGGGCGTATTTTGTTGAGGGGACGCTGCCTGAGGAGGGGACCAGGTGCGAGCCTAATGAGCAGGCTTTTCAGATGGGGCCGCAGAGTATGGTGCTGCCTGTCGAGCTGGTGTTGTAGGGTAGGGGGGATGTTGGTGAGGGAGGGAGGATTGTGGTTGATAAGGTCTATGATGTGATAGGGAATCTAGACTTGAATAGTCGGATAATTTTTGAATAATACTCAAACTACCTAATGAGTGTTGATAAAATTGGTTACAAAACATCAATTTCAACGTTTTCTTCTCGTTTCCAAGACACCCAGAACGAAAGTCCTATTGAACCGTGCTGATTGAGAAAGCATCATGGACTTTATTATGAATGACAATAGCAGTACCAAACACTAAGTGCTATTGTAGTCGGTATGCTATAGCAAACTAGCATAAGCCATAGGTTTTATATTCTTTTGTTGCTCGCTATCCGAGATATGTTGTAATATTCCGAGCTCGTACCTGTGGAGGAAGCAATGGGACCTGTCTATTGGCCATCATGGGATCTCTCTAATTCAATTGATCATTGATAGCACCCTGGTAAGCCTTCAAGATTGAGCCTGGCGCGATTCCCAAGTCCGTGGTTTTGAATCTATATGTATATCCGACTCTGGTGATAATTGGGTCCGACTGCACCTCTATAGATGCTGGTAAATTTCTGATTGCGTTAGTCGTAATCTTGGGGATCCTATCGTCCGCAGCGGTTCATTCTGTAGAGATAGTAGTCATCTGGTAACCACCCTTAGTTGCCGCCGTAAATTGTGCCGGAATCGGCGTAGTCATATGGAGTTTCTTTCCCTCCTGTTTCCAACTACTATAGAATTCTTTTGACATAGTGGCCCATAAAGTAGTGTGCGAATGGAACGCGGCACTGTTTGGATGTTCCCCGTCTGTACTGGACAGTAGGCCATTGCACCGCTTAGAAAGACGCCTTCCCCATCCAGGGCGAACGGTACGGCGATGACAAGGTTTTCGGAAGCTTCGTTCTTACCTGGATCATTTGAGAATATGATCTTAACGAGAAAGTCACCGACTACGTCCACAATCTCGCCATCAGGGGTCTCAACCTTATGTGGTAGATCGCTATTAACCAAGAACCGATGTAAATCTTGGCTAACGCCAGTCTTGGGCATTCCAACCCCGTAAATGGTCTACTTCCAAAGGGCGGGGAAGTCTCCTATTACCATGACCAGATCAAAATCAATATTTGGAAGTTTAGGCACGTTTCTCACAGCCTCCTCCGCAAGATATTGTGCTGCTTGGTAAGACAGGTATAGAGCTTTGGAAGCGGAGGGAGTTCGTAGATTCTTTCTGCTTCCACCTTGTCAACAGTGGTTAAGCTGGCGACCTTGCTAACGGCTGAAATTACAGTTCATATACAGCTCATCGTCGCAGGCTCATCGTCGCAGGCTTCTGTTATCGAAGTAAGTTGATGCATAAATTAAAAGGGAATGCATGCGCAATGATTTTTTGGTTTTTATGTCCACTGCACAGGCTGCTCTGTAGATTATGCCATTGGATATGCTGAAAATTTATACACGATAGTGATTGGTCGAATGCACTCATGCACGCAAACCGGGCGTCAGATCTCAGCCGCACGAAGCCATGGCCAGAGTATGCATTTTTCACTCAAACGAGTCATTAACCTAGTTTTTGTTTCTTTCGTTCCGACATCTTAATACCGTGAACACAACTCTTGAAAACAGCGAACGAAATGGTTAGTATCCAATATTTACCGCAGCCATTATTTCAACTGTGTTTAGCCTCTGCGATAATTATTTTCCACTCCAGCGAACGAAGCTGAAGGCGTAACCAAAATCGAGTATGAAACTTGATATCCATGTTTATCCATGATCTTTTGGCTGATAGTTTTAGTATCGTCGCTGTTTATGGCCTGAACCATCGAAGTAAGGAAGACGAAGATCATGCCTGGGATATATGGCGGACGCCGTCTGGGCCGCAAGGGATTTTATGGTTTCGTGACAGCCTCCCTCAGTTCATCCCCGATGCGCGAATTTTCCTGTATAAATATAATGTAACCGCTGTTTACGGTTAAAATCGGGACACATTCGTCGCCGAAGCAAGCGAACTGCTGAAGGCGATAAGGATCGAAAGATATGGAATGGAATCGCAGCCGATTCTGCTTTTAGGTTATAGTATTGGAGGACTATTGATTAGATAAGTAATAATTAACGCATATAACCACCCAATATATACTCCGATTAAAGATGCAATTAGTGGACTTGCTTTTTTTGCTATATTATATAACGTCGGAGATTGGAGACTGGTCAATCTTGGAAGCAAGGTAGTTAAAATCGCATCAACGCTGGGATTTCAAAAAGATGAAGGCGTTTTTGAGACGTTGAAGGAAGGTAGAATATTCTCAGAGATTATGCACGAACGATGGATACAGTAATTATTAAAGTACAATATTGTGTCATTTTGGGGAGGTTTGGACGATGTCAGTGGCTGTAGTTCCGATTTTGTTTTTTTGCTGAACTATTTGGCAGGTAGTACCGATGGAAAGCGCGCGGTTACAACTGCCCGACGACCGTGAAAATGTGGTTAAGCTGAATGCGGATCATGGAGGAATATGTAGATTTGGATAGAGCCAAATCGATGAAGACAATTTCAAGCTTGTGCGAATTAATATAAAAGGTTTATACGATGAGGCACTGAAAATCCGTAAGTTCAGTGCTTTTAGTTCTGGGATTTTAATTTTAAATCAAGAAAAGGGGCTGATTATAAAACTAGTAGAAAAAGCAGTGTTGCAGGGTGCACTCAGAATGAGTACAACATCAGGTGAGCCTCTTCTATAAACTTAAATAATGTTGATTTCGATTTAGCTTACCATGTGTAGCGTCGTCATTATTACCATTTCCCCGACATGAATTTTTTGTCGGACGTGATAGCGATCTTCGAGCCCTCGAAAAATGGTTGTACGAATCAAATATGCATCGGCGCATGTCTATATATGGCCCAGAAGGCTGCGGAAAGACAATGCTTGCTCTTGAATTTGCATATCAGGTACTGACTAAGTGTTCTAAGTGTTTAGTATTCTGGGTGCCAGCTTACACTCGAGACTCTTTCGAGCTTGCATATCGCGAAATAGGAATTTCTCTTCGTATACCAGGAATAACAAACGATAATGCCGACGTGAAACATCTTGTTAAAAATGAATTGAACTTAGGTAGCTTCAATAATTGGCTGATGATCGTGGATAACGCCGACGACGATACGAGCTTGTTTTTCAATTACTTACCTCAAAGTGACCGGGGCTCGATATTATTTACAACCCGAAATAGGGGAACTGCTTTGGGCTTATCGAATATTAATATTTTAAAGCTTGATGGTATGATAAAAATTGAAGAAGCGAGACAATTAATAAATTTACAAATATCGAACAAAGATCTGCTTAATGATAACGATACTATCGACGAATTGCTCAATATGCTTACCTATTCGCCACTTGCAATTACTCTGGTGGTCGCCTTTATCAATCGCAACTCCATTTCGATATCTGAATTTGTCTCGTCATATAAAAATTCTGGGGCCGAAATTTTCAAAAAGCACATTGAAGATCCGAACAGATCTACAGATATGGAAAACGCTTTGCATATTTTATTTGAACGAATCCGTAAGCAAGATCAACTAGCTGCAAATTATCTATCGTTTATAGCATGTATCTATCACACTAATATTCCGTTATCCTTGCTTCCTATTGAAGGCTCTACACTGCAGCGATCAAAAGCCATCGGAATATTAACTGGATATGCGTTTATCAGGGAACGCCGACAAGATTTGCAAGAAGGAGAGAAATTCTTCGATGTTCATTCGCTAGTACAAATAGCGTTAAAAGCGTGGCTGGAAAAACATGGTGAATTGTCCAATTGGAATAAAAAGGTATATTCTCGATTAGAGGATGTGCTTCCGTATGGCGGGCATAAAGAGCGAAATATATGGGTGAAATATATACCTCACGCTATTGTCGTGGCTGAGCCACAGAATTGCCCTGATAAAATAGCACGAGCGTCACTATTAAATCGAATAGGACAATATCAATTAACGTTGGGTCAATATTCGGCAGCGGAGGCGATGCATCGACAGTCACTAAATTTAAAAAGAGAAATGCTAGGAGAGCAACATTCAGATACCTTAACTAGCATGAGCAATCTGGCTTGCGTATTAAATATTCAGGGCAAATACGAAGAGGCGGAAGCGATAGACCGACAGACGCTGGCATTAAAAATAAAAATGCTGGGCAAGGAGCATCCAGATACTCTGACCAGCATGAACAACCTGGCCTGGACATTAAATAATCAGAGCAAGCACGAGGAGGCAGAAGCGATAAGCCGACAGACGCTGCAATTGAGAATAAAAGTGCTGGGAAAGCAACATCCAGATACCCTGACCAGCATGAGCAATGTGGCATCGATACTTTATAGGCAGGGCAAGCACGAGGCAGAGGAGCTGAACCGTCGGATAACAACGGTGGATGGAACTGATGAGACAGGAAGCTTATCATCTTTCTCTAGCGGCTCCTCTATCGCATCAACATCATCTTCCCAAACTGATACATCCTTCCTAGCTAGCAACGTAGACAAGGCCAAGAATGCCGCCCAATACTTTGCTGCTCTTCTTTTTCAGGATCCCGAACTTAGAGATTTCTATCAGAAAGGCTTCAAAGAATTCGACGCAGCAGATTTTATGACCAAACATGACGGCTTGCTGAAGTTGTTCTTCAAAAATATTCGACGAGAGTGCCAAAATCCTGTCCAAGTCCACGTTCTCCGGCTTCTGAGAGTGAGGTCTCAACGTTATGAAATTTTTTCCACAATTCGAAAGAATTTTACGCCAAATTATACCGTTAACGAGCAGGCATTTATAGACCTTCAAAATCAGAAACCCGAGAGGATGGACTTGCTAGAAGAATCTCTCTCCTACGCACATACCATCGTTGGTGACAGTGCTGTAGAGCATGAAGTTGGAAAACAATCCATAAGTCAGTCTTTGGACCAAGACAAGGAGACGAGTGATGAAGATCAAGGCTCAAATAACAGCGATTCATACGAACTTCATCCCAATCTCGGCCGTGTTGTAGAATTTTTAATCAAAGGCAAGTCTTTTGCAGAATTTCGCTCCAACCTCTCATCTCTTTTGCGACCTCGCGAAACCGCTGAAAAGTCGCCGCAAAGCGTTCAAGTCATAGGCAAGAGCGCCTCTGAATCATATTCGGAACCACTGCTCCAAGGATCAGGATCGCCAGAGGAAACCACGCGCGAAGACTGGGAACCTTCTTCTGACTCGGTCAAATGTGTTACAATGGATCGTGATAACAGAGCGTCTCCTTTAAATTTGTCTTTTGTCACGGATCTTCAGGAAATCAATTCTAAGCGCCGAAGAGGATGGAAATTTTTCATTAGGTTTGCAATATTCTGTATAGGAAGAAGTTTTCGCCCATGCTTGAAGTCAAATTACAGCCGTTTAGAGTGGGTTTGTGAGTGCGGTACACCCCTTTATGACGATTTTGAGGGATCAATAGAGGCTTTGCAAAAGCTCGCTTCAGATCTAAAGGGGAAAGTGACAAGTGGTCCTGCGGCAGTATTTATGACCGCGCAGGCAGAAAGTAACCAATCTCGTGGGTATTTAAACCTCCCAGAAGGAGCGCTATCAGACCACATGCAAGCAAGACCAGGCATGGCTTCCAGCTCCTTTGCTGAGACGACAGGCCAGTCGGAATCGCCCACCAATATAATTCATAATTCGACCCAGACTGCCGTTGGAGTATCTTCTGATAATTACCGATGGCTTGAAATCTGCATCCAGTCAGGCGGTAAACTACATGTTCTAGAAGAAATTGATACCAAACATAACCCCACTGATCGGGAGGTATTTTTGAAAATCAGACAACGCTATGAAACACTTAACAAGTCTCGAATGAGACAAAGCTGCCCGAAATGGCTCAAAATACCTCCTTGGCTATCCCTTAGGAAGGCAAGCGGACCGAATTTCATAGGATTCTGCCTTAATACCGTTGGTTTCACAAGTAAGGACCCTACAACTGTGGTTATAGTAAATGATCATCCAGCTTATCCTGATGAGGAGTTAGTATTCAATGGCCACTACTCCTTCAAACTTGCGCACGGGGAAACACCGATTAGTACTCGTGCATTCAACCACTTTCTACACTACGCGGAGAATGAAGCACATAATGCCCCGTTTTGGATCTTGAGATTTCCACATCTGCTGGATGATTCATTGCTGAGGTGTAGAGTGCCCCAGAAGAAAGCTTGGGGTATAGAACTTACGGAGCGTTGGAACTGGACGTCATTCTGTGCGCTCAACGCCTTTGGTCTGTCGCTTAGCGCAATGATTGCCGCTCTCGTATGGGTACTCACCCGAGATTCACAAACAGGGGCTGCAATCGGAACTTGGTGCTCCACGATACAGGCTCTTGTGATAACGGCTGTGTTTTTCGAATGGTCGAATTTCTAGAACAGCGGAAAACATCTCTGTCATATTTAAGATCTATTGACAACCAATGAGGAGAAGTAAGCGAAGTTCGATACTTGAGTTTCGAACAGTATCAGTAACACTATCCCATCACAGGGTCTATCCCCTGCACCGCTGGAAAACTGCCGCAGTTATGCGCCTTATTTGATTGGTATAATTTTTTGCCAAGGAAAAGGGCCCCCCTAAACCTACTTAAAAATATCACCTAAAATTTAATAATTTAGGTACAAACTAGGTGGTTAATATATATAATAGGTGGTGTAGCCCCTAAACCCCCTAAAATTTTTGCAGCGCCAATTTTAATTGGTATATAAACCTTAGTAAGCTACGGGCACTATATTTAATATATTTACGGCACTTTTACAGCAGGGCAGGGGATAAACCTTAATAAGCTACGGGCACTATATCTAATATAACTGCGGCAGTTTTCCAGCGGTGCAGGGGCACAGGGGATACCCAACTCAAGTTCCACCCGTCTCACTTCTCGGGAGTAGCAGCCGCCTCGTCGACAAGGCGCTGTAGGAGCAGAGTGTCAATCCATTCGTTGATAGCCACGATGGTCTCGCCCTCCCACTTGGAATGGAACGTGAACAGGCCTTCATACGGTGTACCTGTAGCGAAAAAAAAGGTTTAGCAAATATACCCCCCAAGAGATCTCGGAAAGCTATGAGGTGAGAGAGTCTTACCCTGGACACCAACTCCTCCCTCGACACGAATATCCGTAAACGACCAGTCGCCGTGCTCGCCCTCGGAATGGCTAGCGGCAACTGTATAAGACGGGAACTCCACCAAGACGTTCGCGAGCTGAGGAGGAAGCGTCGCGAGGTACTCGGACTGGTTGTAAACCCTGTTGAACTGGCCGGTTCCCGGTATGTCCCATACGATGTCTGGTGCGGTGTATCTGGGAACCCATCCGACGATGCCCGAGGCTAAGTCGCTGTAGATTTCAGCGACGCGTTCGGCGGATGGTGCAGCGTAGGCCAGAGGGGCTGCTGCAAGGAGGGCTGTTGCTACCGCGAAGGACTTCATGTTGTTGGGCTTTGTGAGATAACACTGCTATTGAATTTGATTTCTGTGCTGAAGATGAGATCGAATGTTGAAGACTGGATGACAGAAACATGTCTTCATCCTGACCTACTTATATTCCCAACGAAGCCAATGTCCGGTGCTAGAAATTCGCAATAAGGATTTCGCACCTGAGCTCTGATCTTCAGGCACCCCCCCTGACTAAGCATTACTCTGCACTCATGTAGGAGTACGAGTACATACATGGCTTCATTCTCAGACAGCTAGAACAACACACACATAACCCAATCAATGAATAACCTCAATTGCTTGTGCACCTTGCCCTCGCCCTGTGATATTCTCGCGGAAAGAAGCGGAAAGTTGTAACGGAAGCCTCTCCGCTTACGAGTATGTCCAGTTTGCATACCATTTCAAATCAACAAGATATAGAATCCCTAGGTATACTGTGGATTTAATTTAGTAGCTCCACTCATTAATGCTGGGTCTACACGTCAATCATGCCACGTGGTTGCCACAGTCCAGAGTAAGAAACACCTCACAAGTCACGAGAACGGACACGAGAACGGACATAAAAGTTTGACAATCGTCCGTAAAGGCATCTGATGACGGCCAAGCTCGCCAATTTATGGAATTATGGCGTACTCGCACGAGAGCTGGGATGCCTGATAATCTGGCTTCATGATTTCGCTCGGCACCACTCCATATTGGCTCGTTACTCGTTTGCCAAGCTTAAATCACCACTTACGCCGCAACATTGTTGTATCGTCGACATCGACCTTGAAACACCACGACAGCTACGAGGCACTTAGGAATCGAGCTTACATGAAATGGAGCTTTCAAAAAATGGAGCTTTGAAAGAAAAGGGGCTTTATGTAATCTCTAACAAGTTATCTATCTGCTCCGCCACCAGCCACTGTTGTCATTAATCCGTGATTCTCTCTCCAACCCCCCTTTTCCACCCCCAACACATGCGGCGCTTTTTGACTCCGATTGCACTGCATCACCCCATCCCTCAACATATACCTCTCGATCCCAGACCGTCCCATTCGCCCCATTGCCCCTCCTCCTCCTCCTCCCCCTTCCCCTCCTACGAACACGTCGCCGCCGCGGGCTTACTCGCCCCGGGCCAAGGATCCAGCTGTCCCACCCTCGGCGGATTCGCCGGCCTCGCAGCCAGCGGATTCCCCGGACCCCAAGGCCCGGACCCCTTCGCCAAATACGTCAACCTCGAAAAATCCACCGCAATCTCCGGATCCCCAAAAACCTCCAGCTCCGGCACGACGTACTCAAAAACCGGCTGCACGAACTGGCCCGCAGTAACATTCTCCGCCCCCACGCCCGTGCCCGTACTCAGCTCGAACCCCAGGTACCTAACGGGCGGCGCCCAGGCCGCATCCCTGCTCCGAAAATCCGCCTTCCCCGTATCCCCATCCACAGCGACGCTCTGCAGGTTCCTCTTGCTGAAAGCCCCCGTGCAAGGGTCCTGGTCGAGCGCGTACATCTGCACGGACGCGGATAAATCGGTGCTGAAGGCCGTGGCGCGCGTCTCGCCGTCCTCGCCGTTCGCGGCGCCCTGGACGACGGCGTACTGCGCTTCTTCGACGGTGACGTAGGCCGGTTTGGTGCCGGGCGACGTGTAGATGCCTAGGTTGGCGGTCAGCGCGGAGATGAGGAACGGGGCGCCGCTGGTGCCCGTGTCGGTGCCGGTGTAGGTTACGTAGTCGCCTACTGCGAGGGGCATGGGGAGGCGCGGGTCGGGGTCGGTGGAGGAGAGTTGGGTGGGGGGTTTGAAGGTTAGTTTTTGGATGGGTTTGCCGTTTGTTGTTGGGCGGTTTTTTGAGGGGCAGCGGGTGTCTGTGGTGGAGCGCGGGATGCAGAGGGGGAAGCCGGTGGTTGTGCGGATGCTGGGGTTGTCGGCGTCGATGGTCCATAGGGGGGCGGCCGTGTATTTGGGGGCGAAGCGGCCGAGGGGGTCGTTGAGGATGGCCTTGCGCCCGTTGATGATCATTTCGCCGGAGCCCGTCGTGTTGATGCTCTCGATGAAGCCTTGCAGTTGGCGGTTTTCTTGCTGCGAGATGTAGACCAGCCCCGCGATGTACGAGCTTCCGACGCGGTTGCCGTAGACCTGTGTTTATTTGCTGATTAGTATCGCACTGGGAGTTTGAAACTTTTAGTATGTGTCTTATAAGAAAGCTTACGGTTGCTTGCCATGTCTTGGTGGTAGGCACCTGGGAGGCGCCATTGACGAAGAGTTCGTTCCATCCAACGGTGATCGATGGTAGAGTCGCAAGAAGATTCTTGGGAACAGTGATCACGATGCCATCTATGGTGATGGTACCGCCGGCAAGAGCGGTGGTGGAGCTCTGAGTGATACCGGTAATGGCACCTGTCATTTGAAACGGGCTAACCGCGTAAGGTGGTGTGAACTGGCATGTCGCTTGTCCTACAAAGGCTGCTAAGCCTACGAATATTGAGAGGGGCTTCATGACGACCCGATTGATGAAGCGAAACGCAATGGCGTGAAGAAGACAACGAGACTGAAGTACCAGTTGCAGGTCTTGTATATAAGGAACTTAGACGACCCTTATATAGACCAGATCAAACCATTTTTGCGCTTTCACATCTTGTCAAACTACGCCCGTAGCATTCTCGTTTTCCCGCTATTCTAGCTCAGCTTCTTCCCCAAAATGATAGTACCCGAAATATTACTACAACACATCTAGCCCCAGCACGTGGCAATCTAATCAGCCTGCAGAATACTTACCGAGCTAGTGGTATGAAATTATCGATGATGTTGTTCAGATCCCCCAAGTTCTCCACATGAGGCAGCGTTTAGGTCTAGCATAGTAGAACTAAAAAAACCGTGTGCCGCTGATGGTTGCCTTCTGCACGCGCGAGCGGGATCCAAAAAAAAACACTATTCTGCCTCGGGGACCGCTAACAGAGAGATCTAGATGGTTAGACCAAAAAGCGCCACAAAAAGCGTCTGCCGCCACAGAAATTGAAACAATGGTATTATTGGGGTGTGGATGGAGGGCTACAAGCCCAGTTGCTTCTTTGGTATAAGCTTGGGCGGTCAGGGGCGTGCCTAGGGGCGTTGGCTAAGGGGCTTAGTGTGCAGCAGCGAACGCTTAAATTGTTGTGGCAATTACCAGATTTAGACATAGCAAAAGCATTTATAGATGACATGTATAACAAATGCTTCATATCGAGGTCTAGAATGGATGCTGTGATCTAGTCTCAGTTCCTGCATACGCGGTGATCCGCCTGCAGAAAATATTAATTCCCGTATCTACCTGCGCAAGCGCACCCGTCTTGAGTAAATCAGGGCGGCAACTTCGGCGCTGACGGGATAGTCCACGCTTATTTCTCACCCTGTTGGTTTCCCAGCGCAAGGAACTGGATTCAGAGTTCCTTCGAGGCCGGGTCTCGAAGCTCTAGATGGTTCTATAAGCAAAGCAAGCCACAAAGTACATTAATGGTATAATAGTAATAACGCTCGGGGCTGAGCGGTGTAGCAGCAGCAGGAAGGGAGCTATAGACGGCCTCGGACCTCCTTTCTCCTTGAATTTCCGACAGAAATCACGAGAAATTACGTTCCCATAGTTTGAAGTGGGTCATGTTCTTTTATTCCTTTGGAGTCTAGAATTCGAAAGACATTTTACCCTGAAGGGAAGGTTGTATATTGCGAAGGGGCAAATAGGCAAAAACTCGCTCCATCGCTTATGTCGGTCGAGTCTTCCCGCGGGGAACAACCGTCCTTGCAGAAATGCCGTGTCCGTCGATTCTAGACGCAATAATCTCGTATATTATACGGTAATTTTGAGAACATCAATAGCCTGTATTGCCACTGGTTGCGGTATATACTATGTAGCCAATAGTCTCCAATCAAGGTAACAAGTCTAACCAATAGTATCCAACCAAAAAGGCAACAGGGCGTGGTGAGAATCGAATAGACTCTGGGATCATCCAGCCACACCCCACTGAGCCAACCAATGCGCACAAACACAAACTCATTGACCTTCAGCCACATACAGTTCGTGCACTGACATACAAGACCACAATTCCTACTCCGTAGTTCTAGTTCTTTAGTGGGGTCGCCCTTTGGCCACATGGAAAAGCATGGCACCACGCGTGGCAGCAAAGCTTCCCCTAGGGTCCTAGCGTTCTTAGCCTATTGCTTGCATGCCGGCCCCTGCAACAAACAAGGCTAGATACTAATTGCTTTTTCCTTCAGGTCCTATCTTATGCCCCTGAGTAACTCACCTCCATTGTCTGAGATCATTCACCGGCCCCGTGATCATCCCTTTCGTAGTCTCATTTCTAGCTAGCTGAGCATGCACGACCTCGTGGCCGACACTGTGCGGCCTATCCTCCACTTCATGTATCAAGGCTTAACCCGCTACGAAAACAAAATAATGGAATCTACTAAGCCCCCCGAGACCAACGTTGACACAAACCGCACATTCTCGTCAAATTGGCAGAGTAAGCCCAAGAATCATGTTTCTTCAAGATAATCATCGTTATCATTGTCAATAGCTAGTGGTCTTAAAGAAAGTCGATCGCTACAATCCCGCCCCGCATCCGCGGCACCAACTAACCCTCCCAACCAAACCACCTCTCTCTAAGAATCCCCACCCCCACTTCCTTTCAGGAGTCATACCGAAACAGCTCCAGCAAGTGCCTCTTGTGATTAGCAGCCGCCACATCGAGGCTAGTCCTCCCCCTCTCGTCCTCGGCCAGCGGATCCAGCCCCTTGGAAAGCAGGAACCGAAACATCAGCGTCCCCTGCTCGCGGTTCAGGCCGCCAGCCGTGGCGACCCAGTGCAGCGCGGTCTCGCCGTTGCCGCCGCGCACCAAGAGGTCCTCGTCCCGGAAGAGCTCCGGGGCGTGGTCGACGCAGGGCCGCCGCGATGGGGGGTGGTAGCTGATGTGGTAGCCGGCTTTGGCGATGTAGTGGTAGAGCGGGGGGTGGCCGCCGGTGTCCTGGGCGTTGACGTCGGCCCCCATGTCGAGGATCTTTTTCCACAGGCGGAGGCAGTCTTCGTAGTACTGCGGGGGGCGTATTCCTATGGTTCTTATATTGTTTCGGGGTTGCGGAAATTCTTCGCGTAGGTATTGCGCCGCGATGAGGTGCAGGGCCGACAGTGCCAGTCCGTCGTTGCGTGGCTCCGGAACGATGTTGCCGGTGATGTCTATGAGCCTGTTGCATACCGCTGGCCGTAGTTTTTCTAGCGCATAGTAGAATGGGGTGTGCCCGTGATTATCTTTTTGGAAGATGAGAGAATGATGGCGCTCGACCGAAAGGAATTCCATGATCTTCTCTTCGATAGACAAGTCGTTACATAGAAGGATGTGAAGCGCGTTCCTGCCGTCATGGTCCCTTGCTAAAGGATCTGCTCCAAATTTCAATAGAGCCAAGAATGGTTCGATGGTGGAGATTAGTTGTATATGAGCGTCTCGAAACTCGATAAGGCTTCCGTGCTTCCACTCGCAAGCTGCAAGGAATACCGTTCTTCCTCTTTGATCTATAGCATTCCAGTCGATGCTATCCGCGTGTTTCAAGTATATTTCTATGTCACAAGCTTTGCCGTGTTCGAAGATATAGTGTAACAGCGTCTCTTGATCGTTGAGTGTCGCGAAAAGGTCTGCACCATTTCGAATGAGGAGATCGATATGCAGGGGAAAAGAGGGGTCTTCAAAAGTGGCACCGAATATCACTGTTTTCAGTTCATTCGAAAGATCGAGAGAGCCAGCTGGCATTTGGGCATTCACATTGGCTCCGGCATCTATCATAGCTGCGAAGCCGTCATAGTTCCTGTTTCGCGAGTCTGAAAAGTCCTGAGGAAGATTGTTGTACGAAAATACGGAAAACAAGGGGTTGATATCTCCTGCATTGACGTCTGCTCCTCTTCTTAAAAGCAGCTCTACGTGACGAGGGTTTGCGCCGGTACAGCACAGTGGAGAACGTCCGCGGTTATCAAGGGCGTTAGGATTGGCACCGAGGTCAAGTAAAAGCTCAGCGCACGCTAGACTCCAGGATCGATCACCGCCATTGTCCTCATGATGTAGAGTTTGTCTGCATAAAAAAGTTAGCGTTCATCATGATATATACAATACATCCACTCTATGCCACAATTGTCTCAGAACAAAATAGTGAAGATTATGCTCCTGATTCCTTCCCGATGTATAATCTCTGTTCGCTAATATAAAAGAGAAGTCATACCCGCCGCAAGAAATATGGAGAGGGGTCAACCCGTTGTGGTCCTTGCAATTAATATCGGCTCCCTTCTGTACTAGATACTTGATTGCCTCGAGGTGCCTTACATGTTGATGTTAGCAGATTGCGTTTAATTTGGACAGCTTGAATACAATTTAGGTCACGTCTTTCTATTAATTACTTGGCCATATCTTCTTTAAGATTGTTGCCTAATCGTGACTGGAATTTAGAAAGAAGTTTATCACGAAATAGCGAGAAAAAAAATCGACGTGAACCGAGATTTACTTAGAAAGCTGTGTGAGGTAACTTACCACCAATAGTGGCCCTCTGCGATCAGATGCAGCGCTGTTGGTCCCGGCACGCTAGTAGTTATGTCATTCTCGTCAAGGTGAATAGGGGAATGAGAGTTCACGTCGACACCGCAGTCTTCGATTAGAACTCGCATCATATGGATGTTAGGATGCATGGTGCAGGTACTTGTATGGAGAAGAGGCTCAGCATATGCCGGTAAAGAAGGCCCGGGCCTGAACCATCTTGCCGGTCCATAGTAGCACTCGGATACTTCCTCTGGGTCAATCTTGTCCAAGGACCGTACCGCCTCTGCCAAATACTGGACTGGGACCACTACGCCTTTCTCAACAGCCCTATGCAGGGGCAAGTCTTCTTTGAACCCGCTTTTAATTCCCGTAGCATCGAACCCATTCTCAAGCATGACTTCGATATCTTCGGTGCTAAGAAGGTGGATGTAGCTATCCGGATGACCCATAACATCCTGGAAGAAGGGGTCACTTGTGTCGAGCTTTGGCTTCCGTGATGTAAAGCCCGGATGAATCGTCTGGTCACTTGTGTCGAGCTTTGGCATAAATGATGGAAAGCCCAGAGGAGTCGTCCCAGAGGACCGGCGACAAAGTTCGGGCTCCTGATCAGAGTTTATATTCTTTAATAGCACGTCTATTAGTTCTTTTGAGTCCATGCCAAACTGGATGGCAAGCTCAAGGGCTTGCTTCCGGTCTTGCTCGTCTGCACCAGCTTTGATTAGCATATTGGCAATCGTGCCAATCTGCATCTCTCTGGCCCAACGAGGATTTAGATTCGAGCCGTGGTACAGCCGCTCGTCTCTAGCTCCAACCCATATTTTATGCTCTACGGCAAATTCAGCACAGGCTTGCAGTGGAGTACGACCCCGATTATCTCTTATGGTGATATTAGCCCCAGAAGCCAAGAGCCAATCAACAGATTCGGCCATACCCGACCTGCACGCGAGATGGAGTGGCGTCTGACCGGCAAGATTGGTCGCGTCTCTCAGTTGAACTCCTGTTTCATGGAGTAAACGCCCCACCGCACCAATCTGTCGTTCTCGACAAGCAATGTGCAGTGCATTTTCGTAGTGCTTTGTTCTTAGTAGTGGGTCAGCACCAGCTGAAAGCAGATCGTCTAATAGTTCGTCCGATTTCATTGCTGCCGCGTGAATAGCAGCGAATCCATCAGTATCCTGGGCGTTGATATCAAAGTCTGGCTCTTTTTTCATAACATCCAAAAAAGACTTCAGTCCACACGCCCTTCCGAAGGGAGCAGGTTTGTAATGTTCTAAGCAAGAGTGTAATGCCGTTCGTCCCGAGTAGTTTTTCAAATTAGCAGACACCCCCAAGCGTAATATTGCCTCCAAACACTCGAAGCTAACCCCTACTCTTTCATCAGTAGAAAAAAAAGCCGATGCAGCCACGTGGAAGATTGTATTCCCGTCTCTATCGAGCGTATTAGGGTTTAGATCAAGCTCGACTAATTCGTGAAGTCGGTTTGCTGTGGAATACGGAGTAGTCACATAATGATGAAGGACCCCTCGACCTCTGTTATCCACAGCATCTAGACGGGCACCACAACTAAGCAAAGCCCGAAAGATGGCAGGTTTGTGTGCGCGACAAAGTAAGATGGTTTTACCCATAGGATCTCGAGCGTCAATGGATACATCAGCTGCAATCACCTGGCGATATAGAGTCTCTATATCATCCTTTCCACTCTGATCCATATTCCAGAGAGCCTTCTCCTTCGCCTCTCGGTCAGAACACGTCTCAAAAAGAAGTCGCAATGTTTCAATACTGCAATTACTATTGCTGACTGCTCTATCCAGCCCACTATGATTGGTACTGTCGGTAAGGTGAATTAGAGCTCCGGCACCATGATGAAGAAGACACTTAGCAACGTCATCAACAGTATCTGGCTCAACGTAATTTTTTATGTAAAAAGCCCCATTCGTGTCTGGCTGGTCCCACTGGTTCCACTTTGAACGATGAAACAGCGAATGCCAGACAGTCTTTCCGGTCTTTGTGCGAGTCTCGAGTGATGAACCGTATTGAAGGAGAATTTCTACCAACTTTACATCCAGAGACCGTTCTATAATGTGAGAAAGAATGGTTTCTCCCCTCTCGTTCCTGCTGGTGACATTTGCCCCAGCTTTCAGCAACTCGGAAATTGCATAGAAGAATGGGGGTTTTGGGGGCTTTAGGTCACCCGTGGTGTCGAATAGGATAAGTTCATATGCTGTAGTTCCTAAATCGACTCCTGCATGGACTAACATATCAAAAATGCTTTTTGCAGCAGGATGACTCTGCTTATCCCATTTCCATATTAAGTCGCTGAGTGGTGTCCTTGATTCTTCACGACCAGGCCGAAAACTGAACCATACTCTTTTATCCAAGAATTCGGATGTGAGATTCGGATTGGCGCCGGAAGCCAGCAGAGCTCTGACACTTCGGTAGTCTAGATTCCGAACAGCAATAGATAGAGCGGTTGACTGATTGTCCACAGAATCTGGCGAAACTTCTGACTTGTCAAGGATCAACTCGACGGAATCTGGTTTTCTGTACCGGCAACATTCACACAATAACTGCGTCAACGCCGACGGTTTGGCGAACGGCAACATTTCGCCAATGGCTTCTACATGGCCACCCCGTGAAGCATAGTAGACTGCCGTATCTCCTCTCATGTTGTGTTCGCGCCCTGAAAAAAAAATCTCGTCCTCTCGGGTTTTTGGGGTCATGAGGTCTACTCCCAGCTCTAGTAAAATTCTTACGCAAGCGGCATGGTTCCCCAGAGCAGCCTGATGAAGTGGTTTAGAGCCGTTTATGTCGTCCTCGTCGGGTTTAGCTCCTTTTTCCAGGAGAAATGAGACCATTTGCACGTGACCGCGATCTGCAGCCCACCATATGGGCGTCCTCCGGTTAATGTCAAGAGAATTAACATCGCCACCTTTCTTTAGAAGCCACTTCGCATATTCAGTAAGTCCCACGTACGCTGCAATATGTAGAGAACAGGAAGCGCCTGTCTTACTTTCGATTGTGGAATTTAAAAAGGCTTCAATATTCTCAAAAAAGTCTTCATCGTAATCTAGATATTTTTGGCCGTGGTAAGTCCAATTTTCTATAGCGTATTGAAGGAACGGATACTGTAATCGAGCCTTCAGGTAGTCGGGGTCGCTCCTGCGGTATATGGTATGATAGCAATCTTGATCCAGGCAATTACAACTCAGCTTAGGTATTTCTAGACGATATTTATCAAGAGACGGGCCGCCACACTTTAAATAATTAAGACATATGAGTGCCAGGTTTCTGTGGGCTTTGATAGGATCAAGTATGGGAAATCTTCGTTGGTGTAATTGATTCGAAACATGCGACTGCTCCGAACCAAGTAGAAATTCGGTAAAAGAATGATGAATCACCTGTACTGTCTCGTCTTCGAGGACCTCCAACAATGAGCCGCATGCTTGTCTCACCAAGTCTTTCTCCTGAATGGTGAAGGTGTCTGAGAAGGAGAACACGAGACAGTTCGCAAGCTCGCTCAAACGCAAAGCTCGAGATGACTGTGTTACCAGGTAAAGAATGAAAACTTGGACATGAGACGGGATCTCTAACTCGCTTGCTTTCTGGGATAAGACACTATCATACATTGCTTCCAATCCCACCGGGAGAGAAGATGCAAGATTAGTGACGTCTTCCTGCCCGGTAGCGAGGCTTTCCGATATTTGGTCAAGGATGAGACGAGCGTACAGAAACAGCCCGCGAGATCTCGAACAAATCAACAACGCCAACTCATCACGCTGCTTCTCCTCTTTCAGCATCGAACGAACCCTATGTGCAACATAAGCTGCAATATCTCGTCCGACCAAGTCTTGCTGTAAGCTAATATGGACGATGGAGGTTTCGATCAGAACGCTCTGGAGGTACTTTTTAGGGCGACTAGTAAGGACCAGCTTCACGTTCTTTGGACGAAATGCCGCTAAGCTGTTAAGCTCGCGAAGGAACGTGTCGCCTGATTCCATCTGCATCTCGTCAAGCGCATCGACAACGCAATACGCCTTCTCCACAGACGAAAGGCCTTCTGTCAAATAATCCCACAGCTGCCTGAAGGAAACCTCGCTCGAAGAAGAGGTCTTGACGAGTGGACGAAGGGCATGTTGAAGTCTGCTGCTGTAGGGAAGCAGCTGCGCGAGCCAGTCACGAACCAACGATATGGGTCTGCGGTTGCTTTCGATGATGTCGCGGAAAAAGAAGAACAGCACGGGCACCTGCTCCAGCGCTTGGAAATAGTCCACGAGAGAAGCTGCCACGACAGACTTTCCAGCACCGGGGACGCCTTTGATCCAGATGCTGCCGTGGTTCTCCGAGTCGTACCATTCCCGGTAGCTCGAAGTCTCCTGTATCCACTTCCCGGTACCAGGAGCCTGCGATGACAAGTGGCGCTTGAACTCGCCAGAATCGGCGTCGTAGTCTGTTGGCTGGAGCCATTCGTTTATCGAAGCAACGTCATCTGGACCGAGCCTCGCTTCGTGGTGGTCGATAACTTCGAAATCGTTTGAACTTGAATCCTCGTCGGTCGAAGACATGATCGCATCGTGTTGCAGAAGTCGAGTCGACAAGGCCAGAGAAAGCTGCCATCGCGCATTTATAATACCCTCGACTGGGCTTAGGAATGAAGGTAAAGCTGTCGAGACAAGGCATCTGTTCTAGTGTGGCGTGGAGAACTAGCGTATGCAAAAGTTCGTTCAAAAGTTACCGCCGTTGCGCCAAGCAAGTGCAAATTTGTATGAGTTCGGCGCTCGGAATAGACGGTAAGTCTTGGCATTCACAACCCCTAATGATGTTTAGAGCATAAGATCAACAAGCGCGTTTTGAGAAAAACCTCAAATTCTCTTTCGGTATGATGTGCTGTCTTCGACTTGCCTGCTACTACTACTACTAGATTTCCAAGAAAGACTTCTGTATCAAATTGACCGTTTACGTAACATTTTGATTACAATAATTAGGGGTAGGTACGCGGGTACTAAATTAGTTGAATTCCAAATTCTTGTCATCAACTCGTGGATTGAACATCGATTTTGTGATAAGATTACACACAGTGCACGATCCAGAAAGAATGTTAGAAAACTGGGTGGTAAAAATCAATCTTTAAGTCATATTGTTGAACATCTAGATAAGGATCCCATAGCTATGGAGTCGACGCTTACTCGCGTCAATTGACTAACTAATAGCCCAGTTTATACACACATTGATCACGTTGCCTCATTAATATTCTACCCACCCCATAACATTTAAACAACCGCCTTTCTAAAAGTGTAGACTCCCTCCATATCACAGTGTCATTCGGACTATCTCTATTCAGGAGAACCCCTATCCTAGGTGATGAATGTTTGCCGGCATCTGATAACCGCTGATTTGAAAGCCCAGTGATAAGCTGTGTCTAACTAAGCACGCGCTGGATATCTGAGAGATATAGTGACACTATTATTCTCATCCCTCAGTTACCAAGCCAAACGGTAATGGCCCCACGATATCATCCACAAGCCTAGAACGACGAACGGACGACCCCGATTGGAACAAAAGTGACGAGTCCGGATCCTTGATCATGTCCCTCAGCGCCGCAACGGGCGGCGAGTATGACGGCTCGTTGTCCTTTGACACCGTGGATGGTATCGAAGACCTCTCTATCGTCAACGGCTACGGCGACGAGTTCTGGGCTCCCGCGGAGCTGGACGACGGCCCGGAGTTCAATCCGCCGTTCTCGGTAGACAGCGACGGAGACGGCCTGACGGTTGCTGCGGCCGCCCTCCGAACTTCCTCCTCACCCACCGGCGCTAGTGCGACGTTTGAAGCTACGGTGCGGCCTCTAACCGGTGGCGGTGCTACTTACGAGGCGGCTGCATTGATTATGAGTCCGGCTGGAGTTCAAGTTCTAGAGTTTTTGCTTGAGATACTCGTTACTGGGATGCTGGTGGTTGGAGGAGTAGTAGCGGGGCTTTGACGTGTTCATATCGTGCCAATCCTAGTTGATCCTCGAAGGATGAGCATGGTAGTCTTAATGTATCATTTAATTTAGATCGGGTAGTTGCGGACAAAGTCCTGTTCTGAGCAGTTCCACAATATCCCCATGGCCCTCACTCGCTGCCTCCGCAAGCGGTCCAACGCCATATTTATCTGCTATCTCCGAATCTGCACCGGCTTGAAGCAAAAGATTAGTCAACGGTAAATCCCCATAATGTGCCGCCAACCAAAGCGCCGTGCGGCCGTATAAGTTCCGATGGTTAATATCGAGTTGAGTTAATTTAAGCATTAACTCAACTGATGTATGTTTGCCCGTTGCTGCTGCTTTGATAAATGGGCTTTGACCCGAGGAATCGAGGCTGTTAGGGTCAGCACCATACTTAAGTAGGACTCTCGTTGCGTCATATTCAGTTGCAAACACTGCATGCGTCAGAACTGTTTCACCATGTATATCTCTAAAATTCACATCCGCTCCGGCTTCCAGCAGACACTCCATAACACGAATATTACCAGCTTTAGCAGCATAAGACAGCGCAGTTCGACCGGTGACGGAACTTAAATCCACTTGAGCACCAAGTTGAATCATACTACTGACTATTTTCTCATCTCCTCTTTCTGCTGCGCATATTAGCGGTGTTTCGCCATGACGATTTTTACTGTTAATATCTCCGGCACCGTTCCGAGCCAATAGCTCAAGTACTTCAGCCCTGCGCCATGATAATGCAATCGAGAATGCCGTGTGACCACCAAGATTTTTGATATCAGTGCGTGCACCAAGCTCAATGAGGTGCTTAACAATAGAAACTGATCCATGGTTTGCCGCCATCCATAGTGGTGACCGACCCAGGCGGTCACAAAAATTGACATCGGCACCGAACTCGTGTAAAATTTTTATTATCTCCAGCCTATTATATCTTACCGCCTCATGTACTGCAGTCGTGACATCTGAACCCTTACAAGTATCCAAGCATTCATGAAAAGTGCAGTAATACGAATTGATATCTATTCCGACCTTAAGCATGAGTTGAACGACGATTGTTTGGGCCTGCCTTATTGCTTCAAACAGACAATACATACGATCGTCCATGCTAGAATTCATTACCAGCCAATTAATGAATGCATCACAGTATGGATACGATAGGCCTTCATTGGTTTCCTGTAACTTACCAAAGCTCCAGAAACAAAACGCGTTGTAAAGGAATTCAAGAGCCATGTCGTTCCCGAGCTTTAAAGTGCAGTGAATTACATCTGGAGTGTAGTCTGACGAAATTTTCTTGCTAAGTGGTCCGAGTAGTGAACGAGAAACCTTACTAGAGGGGCCTAGCACTTGATCGAGCATCTTCCTAAATTGCATACATGAGAGAGTATAAGTGTCGAGAAGAAGCTCAGGCACCCATATTTCACGCTCGCAAATTCGTGTATCCAACATATTATCAACGTTTTCGGAGTTATTCGCGACCTTGCCTCGCTTGATGAGCATAACTAGAGCTGAAGCTTTATTATGGCTGGGTCTCTTATCTAGGATTGCTTTATAGCTAATTTTGGGAGTCTGGTAGAGCTGGCAGAGCTGGTAGGTTTCAATGAGCATAAAAAAGAGTGCTTCGTCATTGTGATCCGCTAGACTTAGAATCATTTCCCTTAGATCCGAAGGGTAGTAGTCTCTTCCAAGTTTCGTAAAACTGCCATTCTTAGCACAATAATGCTTGTACCAGGTATGGAAGCTGTTCTCTGGAGAATGTAGCGTAGCAAAAGCTTTCAAAAATTGCCTCACAGCATCTTCATTCCCTAGAGCTAGTGCGGCAATGAAAGGCGACCAGTAGCGTGTGTCTTTGTCAATGTCTAAAGATGAGGTTCCACTTGGGAAGTGTTTGATTAGTTCGGATAAGTTTTTTTCTGCTAGCAAGTACAGTAGATTGGTTGTATCCTTGTGTCTGCGTACTTGACGAATCTCAAATAAATTTTCCAGAATAATCCAAGTGGATAGTTTCGAATCTTGAAAATGGCGGATGAAATGTTCCTGATCGACTCCGTTTTTCTCGGCATTGTTCGAGTGATATAAAACATGCTGTATGGCGTATTCGAACAACGGGAATGCCTCGTTAACTAAGTTGCGCAGTGCTTTAGCTTCGGGGGACTGCGCCTTCGGAAGCTCCTTGCTAATATTCAGCTGTTCCCAAATGTCAATCTCCGCATAAGAGGAGCAGCAAACTTTCAGCTGTTCATGGCTTCGACCTTTAAAGTTATCCTGCAGCTCCGGCCATATTTTACTTAGCCCGTTTTCTTTCAAAAGAAAGTCGTTCACCGATTCATGTATGAACTGGACCTTAGCTTCCTTAGACTTAGTAATTTCGACAAGTCCTTTTGAAGCATTGAGTATAAATCGGTGAATGTCTAGGACCTGAATTTCACCCCGATCCCAATTGCAGAGGTTTTGTGGTTCGATACCAGCCATTATAGCAAAGTAAAGCTCTTCCGGACGCAGGTTACGCGCCGCAAATAATATCCATTGTAGGCAAAGAATCAGTTCGTCTCGGTTCCGTGTATCGCGTGTCAGAATATCGCGGAACAGCTCGTGTAGGTCGCCTGGAATTTCCTGTAGTCTTCGTTTGAGTGCATGTACACGTCCGCCATCATACTCTATGTTCAGTATCTCTACGACAAGCACTACCCACATGAAGACTCCAGAAGCTTTTTCTTTAACCTCTTCTCGAATCTTTTCGGCGGTCTGCCCCCGGCCAATTTTCAGTTCGCTGTGGAGATAGTTGATCATGTCTTGGTTGTGTCCTTCCTGGCCTTCAAGAGTCAAGCCTAGTCCCTTTTCGATTGTGATGTGTGGGTAATGGCGGCTAGAGAAGCAGACTTGAAATTTATTGCAGGCTGGTACAGTTTGTTCGCCAACATGCTCAAAGAATCTGATCATGTCTCGAATTTGGCCTTCATCGCATTCATCTAAAGCGTCGATGAAGCAGACCACGGAGTCTTCAAGGTTGTAAATAACTTGTTCGAGCAATGACTTTAGCGACTCAATTGTCCATTGTCTATTTGGGGAAATAGTTCCCGGTAACAGCCCCAAAGTGTCGAAAGCAGTCCTTAGTTTCGGTAGTTTCTCGAAAAGCTGAAGAAGAATCGACCGGTACGCTCCGGTGGTAGATTTCTCTATACTGTCACCCCGCGCATTAAAAAAGAACGAGACAATGACCTTTTCTCTCATTTTCCTTTTTGCATGCCCTACAGCGAATTTCATTATGGTCGATTTTCCTGTTCCTGGCTTCCCTTTGATCCAGAGGAAACCGTGATGCTCGTGCGTCTTTGTTGGGTCCTGCCATTCTAGAAACTGAGGATTGGTCAATAACCATTTGCAAGTCTTTTCATGGGCTTTCTTTATTGTCATATGACGCGCATCAATCTGTTCGAACTTGAGAGACTCCATCAATAAACTTCTTTGTTCGTCGGTTAGAGATTCTTGAGTGGTAGGAGCGGGTCGGCTAGAAACTTTACTCATAACTCTTTGTAGGGCACGATTGACTTTCTTAAACTCAGCATCTTCCAATCCGATGAAGCGACACATGTCCATGTGATTGCGCCCGATATGTTCGGTTATCTCGACGGAAGGAATGTTGAGATAAGAGGAGGTATCTTCAACTACCTTTGAACAAGTCAGGACTTATCGCTGATCGTTTCGCCAACCTTACCTTGTTATCACCAAGAGCTTTAACGCCATATTGCTCTTGGAAAGAATGTACGAACCATTCTTGTTCTTGGGCCATGGGTCCAAACTCGTCTCTAAGCTCCCTGAGCCGTTCTGCAGACGGCAGAAGAGTATTGACAATTTGTTCATTGACAGAAAATCCCAAGGCTTTCACCACTCTTTCAGCGGCATGTTGGAAAATTCCACGAGGATCAGCGCCTCCATGAGGGGTTCCAAAAAACATTATACCGATGGTAGCGTCAAATATAACAGACAGATGCGATTGCCCATGGCGGCAACCGTTGGACCTTCTCAGTGTCTCTTTGACCACGATTCCGCCGAGACTGTGCACTACAAACAGTAGCGGCCTCGACGGATCATGACGGCGCTCCGCTTCCAATGCGACTAGGAAGTCCCAGGCTATATCATAGACTGTGCTCTTGTTTACAGGCTCTCCAAGCTTGTGTCGAATGTGCGTGTCATAACCAAAAGTCAAAATACGAGCATCCGGAGCTACAGACGGTAAGAGATCTCGAGGCCAATATACGGCCGTATGGTTTTCGTCATTGCGTGAGCTAGAAAACGGGTTCAGCCTTCTGGTTTTCGGGGGAGGCTGCTTTGGCTCCTCTCCATTATGGGAGCACGAGACTGGAGCCCCTCTCTTGTGAGTCCATGTTCGTTCAGGATGGCCGGTGAAACCGTGGACGAAGACGATGCTGAAGGGTCAGTACATGATTAGTAGCAAAGTATACAGGTGCTCACTCCAATGACGAGTCTTTAGGTTCCACAACAGTTGTCAACCCAACTGCGGGAATATGCTGGTCTTCGCTATCATCGCCTGGGCGCTTCATCTCTTAGCATGGTCTAGGTGCTCATTTGTGTTCCAATCATTCGATTTTAGAAGTAGCTGTGTATCGCCAACGCCGTTCTATACATATATCACCAAAGTCAAGCTAGAAAGGTAGAAATATAGGTAAAGCTCAAAGAACGATAACTTGTACGAGAAGAAGATGAAAAAGAAGAATCATCAGGCAGCTGGAAGAGGCTGAGCAAGAGCCTTGCGAGGCTCTCTCTCCCTCTCTCAGCCACTGACTTTATACCCTGCATAGCCGGTTCACACATGCGTCCAATGATAACCGAGAACGGGAGCTTTGGTGCATGCAGCGCCAAAAGAACGAAGACATAAAGATAGGAGAGCGATTAATTGACGGGTACAGTACTATATCTTAGAAGATGGCAGTGCCGTAGAAGTCTCGTCAAGGTTCAACAGATTACAACGGAGCTTTAGCAAAGTTGTTGATAATTTTTCTCCCTCCCTTAACGCGAGTTGTCCGTCGTTAGAGTCTTCAGAGCCGTCGGCTACTAACCACCTACTTTACAAAATAACGAGGGATAATCCCCAGTTGACCATGCACTTCGCAGCACAGCTCCTGTGCGCTAGGCATCGGTAAAAAGTCGTCCCCAGTAAGCGCGTGGACTCCGCGGTATACGAAGCGGAAGATGAGTAGACATGAGTTATTGTCTCTATTCCCCGGGGGGCTCCGGAACGTCGGCCGTCGGCAAGCCGGTCGGTGCGCGCGCAGGGGAGAATCGAGCCGGTGGTGGTGCTGGTGCCAGGTGGTACTCGTACCTGGGAAAAAAGTCAATGAGGAGGAGAAGGAAGAGGAGCCTCCACTCGACGTCATATTAAGGCCTCATACTCTCCTCAGCTCTCTACTAACGTTTCTTTCCAACGAACTTGACACCTGGCAGATACCAACCATTTAAGCCATCATATACAACCTCATTCTGTTCAGCTACACAACCCGCAGCATCTAAACGCCCTCAGCGCAAATCGAGCGCCGTCAGGCAGCTCCAACTGGCACACATAAACACATATACCACCCCCACGCACACACGACCACGACCTACAAAAAAAAGCTAGCCAAACCTCTCAACAACAATGTCAGCAAGCGCATCCCAAGCTTCTCTCCCTCCAACAACAACAGCCGCTTCTTCGTCCTCCTCAACCAGCCAACCATCCTCCTCCTCCTCCTACCTCTCCTACCCCGTATCGCGAGTCGTCTCCGGCCTCTACCGCCGCCTAACCGACCCCTCAACCAGCCCCCCACCCAACACCAGCAGCAGCATGACCAACGGCAACGGCCACAACAAACCCCCCAACAACAACAACGGAGGCGTCTTCCAGCCCTCCGTCCGCCGCACCGCCTCGCCCTTCGCCCCGCCGCCCCTCACCCCCCTGACTTTAACCGGCGTGCGGCCCGGCACGTCGGCGTCGGCGCAGATCCTGACGCGCGCCGTCGCGGAGGAGATCAGGCTGCTGCTGCCGCCGCGGCTGCAGCTGGCCGAGGAGTGGGACCTGACGTACAGCGTCGAGCAGGACGGGGTGAGCCTGGGGACGCTGTACCATAAGTGTGCCGAGAGGGAGGGGAGGAGGGGCGGGTTCGTGCTCGTTGTTAGGGACGGGGTGGGCACGGTATGTTCTGTTCTTTACTATGGCTGTCTCCTGTTTGCCACTGTGTAGATGTCTATCTAGAAAGAGGAGGGAAAGAAAAAGGGAGAATGAACATGAGAAGAGGGGAAAAGGGCACGCGACACCTCCACCCCCATAACCCCCCATTCCACCACCCATTTCACACGA
>JANIPN010458152.1:0-13001 GCA_027478595.1 Erythroxylum anguifugum
TTGTATTGAATGTGAAACTGTATTGAATGTGAATGTGAAATGTGATAGTGAATAGGAAATGTGGCATAAAGGAAAATGAAATTTTGTGTTGTGTGATTGAGTGAACCATCGATGATGGCCACTCACTGAGTTTGCAAAACTCACCCAAAATTTGCATCTATTTTTCAGGATTTAGGAGAATACCTCGTTATGCAACGGGAGTAGGCTTACAGCTCACAAGGGAAAGTTAGAAGTTGGGATCAGTTCGTGTCTACATTAGGATTTTTGTATAAAGTGTATTACGTGTTTTTGTACAGTGTATATTTGAACATTTCAATTTGTAATAAGTGACGAGGTATGGGAATCTGAGTAAATGGGATTGCTTAAATGCGAATATTGATGTGTATATCAAATTGTACCAATTAGAAATGTTGTAAGTGTTTTGTGTATTGAATGGGCCCGAATGGCCCAAAGTGGGTTGGTTTTTAACTGAAAAGGATTACGAATGAAATTGGGCACTAATTAATAAAACAATATGCTAACAACTTTTAACCTTATTTGGCCCAAATTGAAAATGGACTTCTGTCTATGTTAGTGTTTAAAAAAAATTTATACCGGTCTATGAATGATTGATTGCTCTAGCATGCTACCTTTGCAAGCACGGACTCGGATATCATCGTCGATGTCGGGTTCGGGTCTTGCGAAAGTGGGGTACTACAGAATTAGATTCAGAATAATAATACCAAAACAATTTAATTAAGAGTTAATTAAATTAGGTATTAAAGCCTATGATTAAATGTTGGGCTTACACTAATGATTTGTTAATTAGAAGGCCAAATGAACATTTAATAATGGGCTGGACTTTGTTTTGATTTGATTAATTAAATTGAAACAAAGTTATTAAATATGCAGCATTGAATTGCTAAATTTAATATGGTTT
The DNA here is from genome assembly GCA_027478595.1 of Erythroxylum anguifugum. Taxonomy (NCBI): domain Eukaryota; kingdom Viridiplantae; phylum Streptophyta; class Magnoliopsida; order Malpighiales; family Erythroxylaceae; genus Erythroxylum; species Erythroxylum anguifugum. The sequence goes on from JANIPN010458152.1 coordinate 920, forward strand.
TTATCATGCTTTATCATCATTAAATGGATTAATGATCGTATCATTAAATGGTTTAATGGTTGTCTTTTAATAATGGCATGTAACCTTTTAGCATTCATTTGATTAAAGAAGGAGGAGGTGCATTTGATGTACTCTCTCCCTTCTTTCATCTGATAACCGAAAATGAGAGGGTCTCATTTAGGTTATTAGTCTTTTCATATAGCCATCTTTAAAAAAATGAGAGGGTCTCATTTATTGGCTTCTTTATGTTTGATTAAAGAATGAAGTGATGCATTGGATGCACTTCGCTTCTTTCTTTCATCTATAACCGAAAGTGAGAGAGTGTAAAGAAGTGTTGTTGCATTTTTGACTCAATCTCTCCTCAAATATTTCTTCTACTTTCCCACCAAAGGATCTTGTTAACCAACTTGTCCAAGAAGAACAAGCGGTAGATCGGATTGGTCGAGGATACAGTAACAAGGAGAGGATACATTGACAAGGAGAGGATACAAAAGCAAGGAGTCAAAGTTGCAGCAAGGAGTCAGTATAATTTCCATCTTGTTCTTATGTTAATTATTTTCCTTATACCGTATCATGTATGGCTAAAACATGTTGATTTGGTTATTTTGTTTCCGCTGCGTTTTGATTTCAAAAAAAGTTTTGAAATCTACCGTTTTAGCCAAATCTCGCATGCTTTTGTTTTCAATCCAACAATTGGTATCAAAGCCATTTTATTATGCATGATTTCGGTTCCTATATGTGATGTATAGGTTGGCAATTAAATTTTTATGCTACATATTTTTATGTGATAGAAAATATATGGTGTATGCTTTGCTCTTTTTGTTCTCCATAGAATATAGTTTTACCTTGTAAGTTTTCTTCGTTTGGTTTGTAACAAGGAGGGTGGCCTATCATCGTCATGTTTCCTCCTTGGTTTCATTTTTCTATTTTCTTTGATTTTGTAATGTATATATTTTTGTAATATTAAAGATGGAGCAACCATAGATCGAAGAAAAGACTAGGCAATGGTTTCGGTGTATCCTTTGGTGCATTGGCAAAGTTTCGGTTTTATGAAAACCAAAATGCTAGAATTTTGTTTTAATAAAGTTTTAATTTTATGAAAACCAAAGTTCTGGGATTTTTGTTTTAACAAAGTTTTAGTTTTATGAAACAAATGCGCTGGAATTTTTAAGTTTTTGTTTTGCCAAAAACAAGTGCTAGAATTTTTTTGAGTTTTGGATTTACCAAAAAAAAAAAGTGTTGCAATTTTTTGTTTCAAAATGACAAATTTCAATTTTATGAAAATTCCATTACACACTTTTTACTGAATGGGCCAGGTCATGTGGATGAAGAGTTCAAAGCAGAAGATCCAAGTCCAAAAAGAAATTTTTGGGCCTAAAAGCCTTCTAATTTTATTAATGTTCTAGGATGGACAATCAAAAGTGGCCTATTAGTTCATGAGATGAATGGATAAATGGATGCAAATAATATATGATATTATGTGATTGTATGCCATTTATGAAATTGCCAACCCTAGGCTTTGCCATGCATTCATTATGTATGAGATATATAATGAAACAATATAGGATGGATATAAATTGCATCTAGATAAGATAGTATTTATTAAAACTTAAAGCCCAAAAAGATTGAGTGTGAAAGGATGCTCATGTGAGAGTCCACGGTCTCCATATGATGGCCCATTTGCATATGGTGAAGTGTTACTCCCCACCGAAGGACATGAATCCTAGATCTTGTATGGTTTGGGTCTCCTTAAGGATAAGTCTACTCATTGGTAGCAAATGTGACCTCCCACCGAGGCATAGTTTGCAAGTACCTTTAGTGGATAAATCAAATGGTTACACACTCAACAAAGTTTATCAATAACCTACCCACCGTAGCTCTGTTGATAAATGTATGGACCAAATTATGGCGCTTCTCAAAAAGTTAGGCATGAAGATGCTCCGTGGTTTTTTGAGTGGGAGGGTCCTAGTTTTTCTTCTAATGGATAAGATGGCCCACAATCACTTAGTCCGTTATACATAAGAAAAATAACCGTCATATAAAGTTTTTATTTTTTATCTTTTGTTAAATCTATCATCATGCATACATGCATCATGATTTTATACAAAGTTCCAATATTGTTGACTAGTATGCTCATTCTTTAATAATTTATATTTTCACACATAATCAACCACAACATGGATCCACTCACTTTCCTCTTGACTAATAACAAATTGGAAAATGATGAGAATTTTAGTGGATGAAGACGTAACCTTGACATTGTTCTTCAATATAAACGAATATCATGGGAATTAACGGCTAATAAGCCTGCACCTCTGGGTGGCAATTTAACTTCTTAGCAAGTCTAACAACTTGAGCATTGGCAGAATACTAATGTGACTACTAAGTGCTATATTCTAGCTTCTTTCAATGGATTGTTGCAAAAGCAAATTGCATGCATAAAAACTGTTGATGAAATGGTCCATCACCTATATGAGATGTTTGGTGTGAGGACCAAGTCTGCAAGAGTGAAAGCTATCCAAACCTTTCACAATCTTAGACAAAAACCTGGTGAACCAGTGTGGGATTTCATGCTTAAGGTAATCTCTACGGTTACTAATGCTGAGATGCTTGGGGAAGAATTGGATGCGAAAATGCAGATGGTTATGATCATCAATAGCTTAAACTCTTCTTTTCAGTAGTTTAAGTTGGACTATAAGATCAACACCAAGGATTACACCTTGAGTGAGTTGATGAATACCCTTCATAGCACGGAGGAGATATTAAATATCAAGGCTCATAGGCCCGAGGCTAATGTAGCATCTTCTTCTAAACCCAAGGGTAAGGGCAAGCAAAAGAAGAAGGGTCTAATGAAAAACAAGGCCCAAATAGGGGTCAAGGTCCAACCCATGAAAAAGAATGCCAAAGCGGAAACCAAGGCAAAGTGTTTCCAATGTGGTGAACAGGGTCACGAGAAAAGAAACTGTGCAGTCTACCTTGAGTCCCTCAAAAGCAAACAAGGTATGGGTTTCCTAAGTTTGTTAGGAACTAGAAATGTGAAAGATTCATCTGATTCTTGGATATTAGATTCAGGAGCCACTAACTATGTTTGCAATTCGTTGCAGGGGTTCCAGCAAAGAAAAAGACTACATAAAGGTCAGTTTCAAGTCAAGATAGCAAATGGATCCTATGTTTCAGCAGAATCAGTGGGAATAGTTATTTTAGACTTTCCTAGTGGTCATAGGTTACATTTGGAGGATGTTTATTACATCACAATGATTGTAAGGAAGATGATTTCTGTTTTTTGCCTAATAAAATCTGTTATTCCTTATATTTCAAAAATGTGGTTTCAATATACGAGAATAAAGATTTTATTTGTACTGTGATAATTAAATAAGGATTGTTCTTTATAGAACCTATGACAGGAGCACTAAACACCATAGAATTAATAAAACCAAGACAATCCAATGACTCTAGCATTAATTCAAAATATCTGTGGCACTTAAGAATGGGTCATATCAATTACAAAAAACTTGACAGGTTAGTGAAGGATGGGATCCTTGTGGGCTTGGATAATGATCCATTACCTACCTGTGAATCTTGTATTAAAGGAAAAATGACCAAGGCTTCATTTCCTTCCAAAGGAAATAGATCTGAATCCACATTAGACTTGGTACACACTGATGTGTGTGGGCCAATGAATGTAAAAGCTAGAGGAGGTTATGAATATTTCATAACCTTTATAGATGATTATTCTAGACATGGCTATTGGTATTTAATGCATAAAAAGAGTGAGTCCTTTGAAAAGTTCAAAGAATTCAAAGTTAAAGCTGAGAAGTAGCTAGGCAAGCTATTCAAACAACTTCGATCGAATCGAAGTGGTGAGTGCTTATCTGGAGAGTTCTAACAATTTCTAATTGAGAATGGAATTGTTTCCATCTTATCAGCTCCTCGAACACCTCAACAGAATGGTGTCGTTGAGAGGAGGAATAAGTCTCTATTAGAGATGGTAAGATCAATGATGTCCTACGCTAGCTTTCCAGAATCGTTCTAGGGATATGCCATACAAACGGCAACTTATCTTCTTAACTTTGCTTCATCCAAATTAGTGCCTAAAACACCTAGGGTATTATGAACTGGTCGAGTGCCTTCATTGCGGCACTTAAGGACTTGAGGCTGCCCAGCCCATGCTCTAAGGCTTGAATCCACAAATATGGAACCAAGGTCAAAAGTATGTTTGTTTGTAGGATATCCTACAGGTACACGAGGATACTATTTTTACCGTCCTCAGGACAGGAAGGTATTTATGTCGACAAATGCAACCTTCTTAGAGGAAGAATTTATGAGAAATCACAAAGAAAGAAGTGAAGTAGTACTAAAGGAGTTAGCTATCCATCAAGTCTTAACACCAAGATGAGATCTTGTATGTTAATCACCATATAGAGTAAAACGAGAGATCTAGAAGGAAAAACCAATATAAGGACAAAATGGTAATTTTAAACTTTATTGTGTGGGTGACTATAATACGGTTTATAATAGAGTTTGCAATTGGACATCTTATTTGAAACATGTGTTCTCATAATATTTAGTAATTCAAGAGTTCAACTAATTTTCTTTAGTAGAATGACATTTAGTTAATAACCTGGAATTAATTCAAATGAGATTAAATTAATTCAAGGATTATTTGAGCTTGAATTATATAAGTCCAATTAGATTCCCCACTTGGCTTCTAGGAAGGTTATCAAACAAAGTAAGAAATATAAATAGAGGTTACCAGAAATAAGAAAGAAGAAAGGACTGAATTAGATTCGGAATAATAATACTGTAACAATTTAATTAAGAGTTAATTAAATTGGGTACTAAAGCCAATAATTGAATGTTGGGCTTACACTAATTAATTGTTAATTAGATGCCCAAATGAATATTTAATAATGGGCTGGACTTTGTTTTAATTTGATTAATTATATTAATTAAATTGAAACAAAGTTATTAAACAAAAAAAGGAGGGCATATTTTGTTTTTTTTAGCTAAATGTGCAGCTGAACATTTAGCATTGAATTGCTATATTTAAAATGGTTTTTATCATGCTTTATCATCATTAAATGGAGAAATAATCTTATCATTAAATGGTTTAATGGTTGTCTTTTAATGATGGCATGTAACTTTTTAGCATTCATTTGATTAAAAAAGGAGGAGGTGCATTTGATGTACTCTGTCCCTTCTTTCATACTGAAAATGAGAGGGTCTCATTTAGGTTATTGGTCTTTTCATATAGCCATCTTAAACAAATGAGAGGGTCTTATTTATTGGCTTCTTTATGTTTAATTAAAGAATGAAGTGATGCATTGGATGCACTTAACTTCTTTTTTCATCTATAAGCAAAATTGAGAGAGTGTAACGAAGAGTTGTTGCAATTTTTACTCACTCTCTCCTCTCTTGCATGTGATTGCCGAAACTTGAATGAGAAGAGTCTCATTTTTTGGCTTCTTCTAACTAAGGAAAATCTTCTCAAATATTTCTTCTCTTTTCCTACAAAAGGATCTTGTTAACCAAGTTGTCCTATGAGAACAAGTGGTAGATTGAATTAGTCAAGGATACAATATCGAGGAGAGGATACACTAACAAGGAGAGGATACAAAAGCGAGGAATTAAAGCTTTAGCAAAGAGTTAGTATAATTTTCATCTTGTTCTTATTTTAATTATTTTCCTTAAACCGTATCATGTATGGCTGAAATATGTTGATTTGGTTATTTTGTTTCTGCTGTGTTTTGATTTCAGAAAAAGTTTTGAAATCTACCGTCTTAGCCAAATCTTGCATACTTTTGTTTTCTATCCAACACATGGTCCAACTTAAACTGTTGAAAAGAAGAGTTTAAGCTATTAATGATCATAATCATCTGTGTTTCTGCATTCATGTCCTTGCCAAGCATCCCAGCCTCAGTAACCGCAAAGATTACCTTAAGCATGTAATCCTGTACTAGTTCACCAGGCTTTTGTCTGAGATTGTGAAAGGTTTTGCTAGCTTTCGCCCTTGCAGACCTGGTCCTCACACCAAACATCTCATATATATGATGGACCATTGCACCGGTATTTTTTATGCATGCAATTTGTTTTTGCAACATTCCACTGAAAGGAGCTAGAATATAACACTTAGTAGTCGTATTAGCATTCTGCCATTGCTCATGTTATTGGACTTGCTCAGAAGTTGAATTGCCACCAGAGGCTCATTATCCGTTAATACCCATCAAAATCGTTCATATTGAAGAACAATGTCAAGGTTACGTCTCCATTCATTAAAATTATCTTCGTTTTGCAATTTGTTATTAGTCAAGGGCAAAGTGAGTGGATTCATATTGTGGTGATTATGTCTGTAAAAATAAAATTTTAAAGAATGAGCATACTAGTCAACAATATTAAAACTTTGTATAAAATCATGATGCATGTATGTATGATGATAGATTTAACAAAACTTTTAAAAAAATCCTTACACGACGATTATTTTTCTTATCTATAACGGACTAAGTGATGGTGGGTCATCTTATCCATTAAAAGAAAAACTGGGACTTGCATGTTATTAATAAAATATGTTAAGTGTGTAACCATTTGATTCATCCACTAAAGGTACTTGCAAACCATGCCTCGATGGGAGGTCACATTTGCTACCAATGAGTAGACTTATCCTTAAAGAGACCCAAACCATGCAAGATATAGGATTCATGTTCTCCGGTGGGGAGTAACATTTTGCCATATTCAAATGGGCCGTCATATGGAGATCGTGGACTCTCACATGAGCATCCTCTCCCACTCAATCTTTTTGGGCTTTAAGTTTTAATAAATACCATCTTGTCTAGATGCAATTTATTAATCATCCTATATTGTTTCATTATATATATCATACATAATGAATGCATAGCAAAGCCTAGGGTTGACAATTATTTTAAATGGCATACTTTCACATAATATCGCATATTATTAGCATCCATCCATCCATTCATCTCATGAATAATAACACTACTTTTGATTTTCCTTCCTAAAAAATAAAATAAATTACAAGCTCTTTCGCCCATAAAAAATTTATTGGACTTAGATCTTCCGCGTCCAACTCTTCGCTCACATGATCTGGCCCATTTGGTAAAAATTGTGTAATGACATTTATTTTACAAAACTTTTTGTTTTTCATAAAACCCAATTTTGTCAATAGGAAAACAAAATTCCAACACTTGTTTTTCATAAAACCGAAACTTTGGCAATATGAAAACAAAATTTCCAGCACTTGTTTTTTTATAAAACCGAAATATTGTCAATATGAAAACAAAAATTCCAGCACTTGTTTTACATCAAACTGAAACTACCATTACACCAAAGGATACACTGAAACTGTTACCTATTCTTTTCTTCGATCTATGGCTGCTTCATCTTCATCATTACAGAAATTTGTAAATTACAAAATCAAACAAAACAAAAAATGAAGACAAGGAGGAAACATGGCGATGATAGGCCACCCTCATTGTTACAAACCAAACGAAGAAAACTTACAAGGTAAATATATATTTTATGGACAACCAAAAAAGCAAAACATACACCATATATAATTCTATCACATAAAATATACAACATAAACAAATATAATTGCCAACCCATGCAACATATAGGAACCGAATCATGCATAATAAAATGGCTCTAATACCAATTGTTGGATATTAAAAACAAAAGCATACTAGATTTGGCTAAACGGTAGATTTCAAAAACTTTTTTCGAAATTTAAATGCAGTGGAAGCATAATAACCAAATCAACATGTTTAATCCATACATGATACGGTAATAGAAAAATAAATAGCATAAGAACAAAATCGAAATTATACCGACTCCTTTGCTACAGCTTTGACTCCTTGCTATTGTATCCTCTCCACGCTATTGTATCCTCTCCTCTTTGTTGTATTCTCAACCAATCCGATCTACCACTTGTTCTCCTTGGACAACTTAGTTAACAAGATCCTTTGTTGGGAAAGGAGAAAAAATATTGAATAGGTTTTCCTTAGTTGAAAGAAGTAAAAAATGAGACTCTTTTCATTACCAATTTCTGCAAAGGAAGAAGGAGAGGCTTTGGCACTACTTCAATCTCTTAATCAAAATGAAAGAGAGAGCCATAAATGAGACATTCACATTTGTTTAATATGGATAGATGAAAAGACAAAAAACATAAATGATACTTTCATTTTCGGTTGCGAGATGAAAGAAGGGAGAGAGAGCAACAAATGCAACTACTCCTTCTTTAATTAAAAGAATGCTAAAAGGTTGATAAGTTTTTTTACATACCAACATTAAATGACAACCATTAAACCATTTAATGATGATGAAGCATGATGAAAATCTTAAATTTAGCAATTCAATGCTAAATATGCAGCTGCCTATTTAGCTATAAAACCGAAAACTACACCATTGTAGTTTCGATTTTTGCCCTCCTTTTTTGTCTTTACAAATCTTGTTTTAATTTAATTAATCTAATTAATTAAATCAAACCAAAATCCAACCCAATATTAAATGTTTACTTTGGGCTTCTAATTAACACTTAATTAGAGTAAGCCCATCATTTAATCATAGACTTACAATTTAATTAACTCTTAATTAAATTGTTCCAGTATTATTATTCCAAATCTAATTCGGTCCTTTCTTCTTTCTTATTTTCGGTCACATTTATTTATTTTTCTTACTTTGCTTGATAAACTTCCTAGAAGCCAAGTGGAGAATCTAATTGTACTTATATAATTCAAGCTCCAACAGGCCCAGAGTTAATTTAATCACATTAGAATTAATTCCAGCTTATTAACTAAATGTCATTCCACTAAAGACAATTAGCTGAACTCTTGAATTACTAAATATTATGAGAACACATGTTTCAAATAAAATGTCCAATTACAAACTCTATTATAAACCATATTATAGCCATCTGCACAATAAAGGGTAAAATTACCATTTTGCCCTTAATTGGTTTTTCCTTCTAGATATCCCGCTTCACTCTACATGGTGATTAACACACAAGATCTCATCTTGGTGCTAAGACTTGATGAGTAGCTAGTCCATCAAACAACTGGCGCCACTATAATCACCAATCTCCGTAAAACATCTAGAAGTGATGATATCACTATAAACTCTTTATTTAAGTGAATGTTCCTTGATATATGTTTCAATTAATAATTCCAACATGCAGACACTAGATTGATACTCTGTAAAAATCCATTTTGATCATATCAAGAATTATAATGAAACACAAATGAGTTCACCACTCATCAAGATCGTGGTTTGTAATAAAAGAATGCTAAAATGCATGTTTTAAGATTAAAGAAACGGCCTACTTTAATCTTTAAAAAGATACGTAATTCCATATTCATTTAATAGTGCCATTATCGATAGTCAACTACTATCATGATATAAACTCATCATTCCCTTGAAGTAAACTCCTTTACTTACATGGAGATAAATCGCAACAATACAGTTTAAACTATAATCAAGCGACCAACTTGATTATTCAACTGTGAAACAACTAATTTAGATTATAATAATATGCATGTTTCCTATACATTTCCATGTATATGTATGTTAGTTACAAAAGAATCTTGATACCTTGTGACTAGTTATATAATGCTGATACAAATAAAACCAAACTCTTTTGTTTTATTAATAATAAATTTTTTCATTACAAAAGTAATTAGAAGAAGATTAAGTTATATGTAAATGCACTTGCTTTCCAGGGCACTATATTTACATAACTCCAACAGTAATTGCGACTCAGACTGGGGATCAGTTGCTACTGTCTGCTAATACATGTCAAAAATGCATGTCTTGACATATATTTCCAAAAATGCCCATGTAAGATACTAAGCTTGGGCTCTGATACCAACTCTGTAGCACCCCACTCTCATATGGCATATTCCTGAACAATCCATCGATATTCGAGAACATCCTCTACAAGTCAATCGATCCTACTCAATTCAAAATTTTAGAAAATATCACACGCATATACAAAAAATCAATAATTGAACCTTTTTTGGCACATTTTATTCAAACACAATTTTAGAAGCAAAATGTTACAAATAGTTAACACATCATCATATATTCCAGTAATCATTTGGGCCCAATACAAAATATTTCCAGTCATACAGTCAGCACACTTTTCAATTCGCATAAATGCTGTAGAATAATTGTGGAATACAATTTTTTAAAATACAAAGAAAGACTGTAGACATATGCAAGTGCAACTGATCCCAACCTCTAACTCTTATCCGTATGCAATGGTTAGACTCCAATTGGTCTAACGGGTAACTCCTCTAAGCCTGAAAGAAAAATGTTACAATTTTGGGGTGAGTTTTACAAACTCGGTGAGTGGACCATCCTCGATGGCTTACTCATATCATATAATACAACAGCTCATACTTCAATTTCACATACACTTCATGTCATTATATAATACACATCATTTCACCAATAATCATATTGAATCACATAACACTTTGATCACTTATTCCACATTTCACATTTAGAGCAGTCAAACAATTCATTTCGATTATTGAAAACATAGATATCAATTATATATGCAATGCACATAAGACTCACTTCCAATTGTTGTTGTTGTGATCGAGTGTCGTTTTACTGGCTTATATCCCTTCTAGATACCAGGCTTGTTTCAAATATTGTCCTATATCCCTTTATGGATACCGGGCACATTAACAACTGAGCCTGTGGTTCTTGTGTATATTCCGAGCTTTAAGCTCTTTTAAACTAGTCACTTCGATCACAACTGCCTTTATGTTATCATGCATTCAGGTAATGAAATACATCAAATGACATAAGATCAATCAGTTACTTTATTTCGCTTTACACATTTACATTCACATGTCATCGGACCTAAGTCCGGTATTTAACAGTTGTATTGAGAATCACTTATTCCTTGCTCATTAACATTAAATGAATCACTTCCAATATGTTCACATTTATCTAACTCCTTAGACTATTAATGTACGAAATTAACACCTTCACATTCACATCAATAATAATTCAAAACAGATGCTTAAACAAAACAATTAATTAAGAGGAGACCATCTAAGTCGACTAACAGTACACTCTAGTTTAGCATTTGCTTTGAAGATCTGGAAACGTATAAATGTTAACGTTCTATCCTGTGTATCCACATCATGCAATACACATATTGCACACACATTACTAAGTGCACAATCACATAAACATTCAACCGTACACATACGTATATGTGTTATGTATAATGCATGCTTAATTTGACTATTCCAGGTATGTTTCCTTTGTTCACATCTCATGATCATTCATACTTCAAAACTCATATATATCTAATTTGAACTTAGGTTTACACCTCAATGATACAAATTTATTCTAAGTTCATCACTCAATCATGCACTAAGGTTCATAGCTTAATACACTTGATTATTATAACATCATCAATCAATCATTTACCAATCTTTTCCTAGTGAATTCAAATTACAATGAATTCTGGTAAAGAGTAAGGACAATGTGTGAGGAGCTTGTGGTTAAAATTTCAAGACAATCGAAGTTATGTTCAAAAGGGTGAAGAGTGTTGAAAGCTGCCAAATAGCAATGCACCTTCTCTTTCACGATCATGCTTGTGAATGATTTTGCAACTTCCTAATGTTTCCTCTCTATCATGATCGATAATGGCTTGTTTCTTTTTAGGGAAGAAATTTTCTTTCCTAATGATTAGTTTATAATCAACCAAACACTAAAAGAGAGGAGGTCTACTAGAGATACTTCTCAATTATGATCATCTATTTCTATTCAAATTTTCCTTTAAGGAAAAGTTTAAGCAATTATAGAATATGGATTATGATGTTGGACCCCGAACTTTGATTGGACGTCAGAATTGTTAAATAAGGAAATTATTGTTGTATTTGGGTAATATTGCTAATGATGTTGGGGGTTAAAGCGTGAAATGGGTATTTATGTATGTAAGTATTATGGGTAACATCTTTATAATTGAAAAAGTGAGTTTGAATAGTTACTATTTATGTAACTTCTTTGAAAATGCAAATTTTGAGACTTTGATGTGTTGGGGCTAGAA
>JANIPN010458364.1:0-31018 GCA_027478595.1 Erythroxylum anguifugum
GGGAAAAGGTGGCAAGCTGGGTGGGCACATCGGAGTTTTCGGAGTTACTTCCAGGCGCGTCCCGACGCGTCTTCTCTTGCTGAAGATGAGGGTGACTTGCATGAGTTATTTCTACTAGAGGCGGAGTTGGACAATAAAAGAAACTTGTGCTCACATCAAGAGCAACATTGGTGAGACAAATACACACATTGCCATATCGACAGTCGTTTCAGCATGGTCGGCCTTCATCTCTAGTCTCCTCATTAGCACTGTGATGAGGGTGTAGATTTATGAATTCGGTCATTAATTTAAAGAATCATACGCAAAGCTGTTGAAGCACATTGTACTGGTTCATCTGTCCGAGTACCTACCCTGGTACTTATCAAATTGGTGACTTACTCTGGTCCTTATAAACCTGGCTGTAGATACACCTTCCAGACCAAGCTGAATACTACCCAGCTCCCATTGTGACCGAAATATCCCAAACTTTTACCCATATGCACTTCACATAGACTCCCTTCTTTATACTCCTAGCCCTCAATACCCAGTCCACGCATTCGCGCCATCCGGCAGCGTCACATCAAACACCAGCGCCTGGTTATCCAGATTCGCGCCCGTCGCGTCCGAGTACTTGTACTGGCCGCCATTCATGTATCCTACCAAAAAGTCAGCTCCCAAAATCCCCACACCTTCACCTCTTTCCACAACCCAGACTCACCGTCCTGTGTAATGAAATCGTCATCGCTCAAGCTGATAATAAACCAACTGCCCGCCACCTTCGTACCGTCGGCGGGGTTCAGCTGCGGAACCAGGGCAAGCGACTCCCACTTCTCATTCAGCAGATACTTGTCATCGCTCCCGCCGTTGTGCAGCCCAAACCTCTTCAGCTCGCTGTTGACGTTGTAGTCCAGCCAGGAGCAGTACGTGGCCGGCGTGATGCCCTTGTTCAGCTTGCCCTTGGAGCTGGCGATGGACGCGTTGAAGGCGTCGTTGCCGGACGACGGGCTCGCGCTGCTGCTGCTGCTAGCCAGGTTCGTCGCGCCGGAGATGTCGAAAATGTCGGCGTGTCGGTACAGCGACGTGGTCGAGTCGGCGGCTCGCCCGGCGCCCGAGTCGCGGGACAGTACGAGGAACTGGCTGCCTGTGCCGAGATCGTGGATCTCGCTCTGGGCCGCCGTGCGGGTCTTGCCGTCTGCTCGCGTGTAGGTTGGCAGCGGCACGATGTACTCGCCAGTGAGCCTCGGTGTGGCTGCGCTGCCGCCGCTGATGTCGTACTGCAGTAGCCGCGGGTTGAAGTTGCTGCTCTTGCTCGTGCCGCCGTCCTGGATCAGGGCGCTCTGCAGCAGCACGGTCAGGGTGCGGCCGTCGGGCGAGATGGCCATGCCCTCGAAGCCCTGGTTGTTGGCCCGACCATCGGTTGGGTCGGTCGGGTTTGGCGCTTTGCTCTGGTCGTACACTGGCGGCGAGTCGGCCGAGAAGGACTCGCTGCCGTTGCGCAGCGGGGTGAACGCGTCTGGAGGCCGAATTGCAGCTTGCATCGTGCCATCGGGCCCAAACTTGTAGATGTACGGGCCGTATTCGTCTGACGTGTAGAAGCTGCCGTCGGCCGAGTTGTAGATCAGGCCTTCAGCGTCCACCGGCACCCTCGAGCCGCCGGGACCCGCGCCTCCAAAGCCGTCTCCCGTGTATGTTGCTACCGGCAGGTCAGGAAAGGCGGCTCCAAACGCCGAGTGGCCCTGAAAGTCACCATCGAGCCCCGTCGTCGGCTGGCCGGACGGGTCCTTGTGCAGGATGGTGTCCAGGTAGTACATCTCGAGGTTGCTGTGGAAGGGCCCGCTGCCAGACTTGGGCGTCAGGACGATGAAAAGCTTGTGCACGCGCGAGTTGTAGTTGAGCGTGCCCTGCGTGTTCCAGCCACGGTCGGGCTGGGCCCAGAGGATGCCCGTGTAGGAGCCGTTGGGCGCGAGCCTCCAGGTAGATGGTGAGATGGCGATGGCGCTGCCAATGCCACCGATCGTGTCCCCGTACTTGTCTCGCGCGTTGCCGGGGATCAGACCGAAGCCGGCCAGCCCGTTGTAGCTGTACGTCTTGCCATTGCAGGTGGTCTGGTTGACGACACTGGTCGCTGCAGGTGCACCAGCCGCAAATGGAACAAGTCCAATCGCTGAGAGGAGGATGGAGCTCAGCATCGTGCCTGCAGGTGTTGGCTAGGGCGGTGACAATACAGCCGGATGAGACTGCGTCAGTACGCTGGATGGACGTCTCTTCTCCAGCCACGGGTTGCGAAAGCCAGGAGAATGACTGTATTCAGGCAGACTGACAAACATCATGGCAGCACCTGATCTCTTATGAGCCCACACGCCGTTAGAAGAACTGGCGGTGGCATGGTCGATCCATCCAATGCCGCAGCTCGTTGGCTTCGACCCACCACCACGCCACAGCTCTCGGCAACAAGACGAACCAGCGGACAGCCATCGGATCAACCACATGCGTCGCTCCTTTGGCTTCGCATCGTTGGCCTGACGCACGCACGCACGGAAGCTAACCAACTAGGCAAGAGTAGAAAGCCAAAACCGTTTGCGTTCTGCGGCGAGGTGACGGCAGAGGAAAGCTCTGAATCGCAATGGGTCGATGGCTCGCTCGCATGTTGGAGGGGCGAGCTCGATGGTTGCAAGGGACTAGTCAATCGACAGGGCAAATCGCTCCAAAGAAGGTTAAGGTTGACATGCACGAAGAAGGGCCGAGACCCTTGGTGGTGGGAGAGAGCGTTTTTCCTCTCATGTGTCAGCTGCAGAGTGGTGATCTGAGGATGGACGGATGGACAGACCGGAGGACATGATGAATGCTCGATCCTTGTGCCTGCAGAAAATGATAAGCTGTTGATAGCAAAAGGCCGCTCGGAATGTTCTTCGCCCAGCATTTGGTGTACTTTTGAACAGACTTGGCATGACAGAAGAGTGAGATGGAGCAACGGTACGGTAGAAATTAGATGAACTGACCGTCTCCACAGCACTACCATGGAGCATTTCGACAGCTCAGTCGTATGAGTAACGTCTTGACTGGACCTCGAAACGTATCTCCTGAATATGCGAGACTCATACAAAGCCATCATGCCCATACAGCAGCATCACAGAATTATTCAGATCAGTATCCGTAACCGTACCTTCTAGCACATCGCCAACAATACTACCACAGACAGAAACCCACCAAACTCCTGCTGCTGTATGAACAGGACACAAACCACCAACCCACAACCTGCCATCCATACCATCCATACAAACAAAAATCAAAAAAAAAAAAACAAAAAAAAAAACAAACAGACCTGCTCCATCAAGCAAATGGTGTCTGAGAAAACCTCATTTTGGCCGCCCCGAGGAATCCTCAAGTCCCCAATTGCGGGTCTGAGTTTCCCACCTAGGTAGGTACCCAGTGGGAATCAGATGCACCCCTCACTGGCTAGCAACTGACGACTCGCGTGCCCCCAATCGCCCACGTGGTGTCAACGGGGGCGAAGCGTTGGGGCGGGCTTTCGACCCGTCGTCTCTGAGGGTTTCAGCGCGGTGGTGTCCGGCGGCTTCCGGGGGGAAGGGGCCTCGGGAGAATGCGTTTGAAAGGGAAACGGACTTGGATTCAGGGCAAAAAGAACTTGATCTCGTTGCATTCAGCGGAGTGCTGGACTGCTTTGAGCGTCTGGGGAGAGTTTTGTTTCTTTTCCTAAAAGAAATTTTGAAAAATAAAAATAAAAATAAAAATAAAAATAAAAATAAAAATAAGGTAAAATAAAATGGAATGAAATGAAATACTTCAATTAAATTCAATGAACCATGACTATCCAGCTAGTCGTTGCCTCAAATAAATATTGAACATTCGCCGGAGCTGGCACCTGGTCGGCGGATATCTACGGGGTGGCCAGTCACTATCAATCCAATCAAAGTCTTGTCTGATGATGCACAGCTCACGCTCTCGTTCAAAGGGGTTCCACGCAATCTTTTCATTCCAATGAGCCGCTAATCGACCCTTTCGATGCGCCCCTTCAGCCTGGTGGGTGCCTATCTACATTGCTCGATTGGTATGACAAGGAGAATGCCGACGGATGCAGACCACACACACAGACAAAGAGTCCAGAAAAAAAAAAGAAATTCCCCGACACAGAGGACGGCCTCGTCGTCGTCGTCGTCGAGCCAGTCACGCGTGCCTCCTTCGCCATCCAATCCCTCGTCCTCGTCCCTCGTCTCCGTCCAGCATCTCACTCACGCCCTTCATCAAATGGTGAAGTTGTGGCAGCCCTGAATGTCGGTTTGGGGATGGAAAAGAAAGGTGCAATCTTGATGAACCTGCTGAGATCCGTAGGAAACAAAAGCAGGAGACCGAGCCGAAGAAAAAGCAAGGGTGAAAATCAAATTTGTGCAAGAAAGAAGTGAGAAAGAAGAAAAAAAAGGGTCAAAGAAAGAAGTGTGTTCCATTTGCTCTCCAGATGTCAGCAATGTTTCGTTCTTTATCGTGGCTGACACTGCTGCTGGTGGCCATACTGCTGTCGATGTGAGTACTGCTGCTGCTGTTGGTGTTGCTGCTTCTGCTGTTACTGATGATGCTGCTGCTGCTATCCCCAATTTCTTCACCGGCCAGGCAGCGGAAGATGGAAATGGTTCGTTTGTCGTATCAATCTCGTCATTCATATTTCGCATTGTTTCCATGAGCAGGCAGCAAATGCACATGTGTTGTGACGCTGAGGCTGATCGTCGCAGCTCAGTCGGTCAAGACGTAGGTGGCGTTGCCGGAGAGCAGCTGCACGGTGCAGCCCGGCACGGCGGTGGTGTTGACGGTCTGGCAGTCGCTCGGGTTGAAGTTGCCTGGGTCTCCCTTGTTGCAGTAGTAGCCGTTCTTGTAGAAACACTTGGAGCCGCCAAAGTCGCCCTGCAGCTCGACGGTAAAGTCCAGGTCGGCGTAGGAAGACGGCAGGTTCTGTATGGTCGACTGGATCGACAGCCACGTCTTTGCGTTCTGGTCCATGCCCACGCCAAAGACGGTCGGCGCCCAGTTGCCCTTGTGGGAGCCGTCCTGGCCCCAGATGCAGGCCTCATTGACGGGCACGCCCTTCATGTTGACGTAGTACTCTGCAGTGGTTGGCATGTTGAGATGCTTGTAGTAGGTCGACGAGTCAGGGCAGGTCAGAGGCGAGTCGCCTCCTTGCTTGACCACCATCGGCACAGTCTCGGCCTCGGTTCCTGTTAGGGTTCACAATCAGTATGCCAATGGAATATCTCTTGTAGAATGTTTTCAACAACTCACCTGGATAGTCAGTGCGACAGATGGCGTTGCTTGCAGACATTCTGTTGGACACGGATACTGATCCAGTGCCAGGGATGCACAGCTTCTTCGACAGTCCCGGGTTCGTGAGGTGCAGCTTTCCATCCGTGCCGCACATCAGACCGCCTACGGAGACGGCCATGCCCGAGCCTCCCTGCGTCGATGGCCATTGCGACTTCTGGTAGCCTGCGGGGCAGGCGTAGGAGCAGTAAGCCGTTGCCCCGGTGGCGGCGACCTTGCACTCGCTGCCCTGAACGCCCGTGTCGATGTGCGTCACCACATGCTCGTTCATGTTGGTGTACTGGATTCCAGACCAGCCCTGGAGGCCGACCCAATCGACTCGCACGGCGCCATAGGCGGAAGGGAACTGGGAACAGTCGATCTGGCCGTCAGGGAAGTCCTTGTCAACGTTGGCGTTGTATGCAATCGCTGCGTCGTAGCCAGACAGTCCGTTGGTGTTGGCAGCACCGCTCTGGCCAGCGTCGCCAGCCTGGCCATTTCCGGCACCGGCGCTGTTGCTATTGTAGCTGCTGCTACTGCTTGGACTTGCCACCGCGACGAGGGAAGACGTGGTGACGACAACGGGATAAGGTGTCGAGCTGGCGGCGGGAGCAGGGTCAGCGGCTGGGGTGCTCGATGGTGCTGATCCAAGACTCAGACCGTAAGCGTCGCAGTCTGGCGCATCATCGTGCCCGGCGGTCCATTCAAACGTGCCATTCTTTATTCCCTGGCAGACCTGATCAACGGGCACGTTCTGGCCGTTGAACTCGTACACAACGACGGTCGGGCCTTGCACCACCTTGGTGACTTCTTGGCGAGCGCGGTGGTGGACGTGGGCCCGGCGGTGAGCGTGCGCGCTGCCACCAATGTGGCCAGCCACCGCCTGAACTGCCAAGCCAAGCGCGACCAGGACGCTCTTCTTCACAAGCATGCTGTAAAAAAGGATGCTGCAATTTTATCGGTTGCTGGTAGAGCTCGCTATTGCTTTGATAGATTGTGAGACGTGGTCAGGGGAATTTTTGTCGATGCGTGTGATGAACCAGGTGAGGTGGAGAAGGAGAGTGTTGTTGTTGCTGTGAAGCGCGTTAAGAGGATGGCGGTTTCCAAGGAGAGTGGGTGTCGTAGCAGATTTGTGGCGTCCAGAGTAAAATTGCAAATCTGGCGCGTCTTTGACAGTTGTGCTCGCGACCCTCTGCCTGCTGACGACAAGCTGGAAAATGACAGGAAAAAGCTCTGCTCTTTTCTAGGAGGAAACTCTAGGAATGACGGACTCTTGGCTCTTGTTGAAGGAGAGGTGGGGAGGGCAAAGGTCTGAGTCGAGTGAGCGAATGACTGTCGTGGCTGCTTGTGGGGTTTTGAGAGAGCGTGATTGACCGGGTCTTCAAGCGAGCGTGGTTGACAGCTGGTGTTCAGAATAATTCTTTTCCTGTTGGCAGGTGACGAAGCAGGTGAAGGGAGAAGGAGAGAAGCAGGTGAAAGAAGGAGAAAGGAGGAAGAGAAGAAAAAAAAAGAAGAGAGACGGCGCGACCGGATAGGGAGGCGAGCCGTGGGTGAGTACAGTGTGAACGGCGACACAAGCTGAGGAATGCAGTCGCGGCTAATCTTGCCTCGACCAGCCACTTCAACTCTGAGGCTTGTGTGTGTTCAGACGAGGACAAAAGGGGAGGAGACGAGCCAACACGTAAACAATGGACACATTCCTCGAAGTTTTGACGAAAGGGGAGGAGGGCTCTTCATCTCATTTATAGCATTCACGCCACATAGGCGTGAGCATCAAAGGAGCGTCACAAGGCATCGTCTTTCCCCTCCAAGAACATTATGATCGCACCTCTAACACTCCAGCAGATCTTCACTTGCTCTCTTCTTCCAAAGGCCCACACCTCCGTCTCAGGCCCTTCATTGTTCTCTCTCTCTCTCTCTCTCTCTCGCACACACAGACGCGCGCATATACAAAGGAGAAATGCCAAGCACAACTCGAACAGAGACAAAGACGTTTCGACGCCAGCCAGTCGCTTGGCCGCCGATCAGGCATCCGATTTATGTCATCTCGCATAGCAGCAAGCACCTGCATCCAGATCGAAGATTCGAGGAAAGAGATGGGAAAGGCAGAATGATGGGAAAGTTGGCAGGCAGGCAAGCCTTTGCTGTCATTGCGATAGTATTATACCTCCGGCCCTCGACGTTGAGCTACACCCTATTCGGCCGGGGGCAGGCAATGCGACCCACACACACACACACACACACCACCAGCATACTTTTCGACGATCGCCCGCCTGTCTCTCCGCCCTAGCGCTGACACCTTCTTGCCGGGGTGAAGAGAGAGAGAGGGAAGAGAGGGCAGGATGGTGTGGGAGAGAGAGTGAGAGATAGCAATGATGGGCACGGACATTTATTGAAAAGCTAATCTAAATGGCTGTCCGCGTAGTTTTGGCCCCTCAGAAAAATCCTGCACCTGAAAAAGATCGTGTATACCTCCAACACACACCCAGTTCGGGACCAATTTGCCACCACCCACCACTCACCCGGCATTTCTTCCACGCCCTTCACGCCCCGTTTCTGGTGACTCTAAGCCACACAGCTGAGCCACACCCAGTTACGTAATCGTTTATTGTTTCCGTGCCACCAAAATCCACTTCACTTTCTGCCCTCATCACGTGCTCACAAATTACTCACTCACATATGCATGTTTTGCTTGGGCCCCCCTCACCACCACCACCACCAACCACCACCAACCACCACCTGTCGCCGACGTGGCACTGCGGCTCTGAGCTGGCAGGCAGGCAGGCAGGCAGGTGTGTGTGTGCTGGCACCGGCAAGTGGTTCTTGGCCTCTCGACACTGTTTCGTTGATTGACGGAACCACACTCACTGGCAGCCTCTGAGACACGCCGGGCTCACGTGAAAGCTTGTGTGTGTGTGTGAGTTGCAAGCAAGACGTTGGTAGCGTGGGAGGCAAAGGGTTAGAGAATCTTGAGTGGATGTTGGCCTGGATTATCTGGCTATGGCAAATGTGGGAGCTTGGCATCGTCTGAGACAGAGTGATCAAGTGCCGGGATCTACGTAGTGAAAGACCAGGTCCAACCGCGTGAAAATGGAGCTGTTGGGCCGTATATCACCCTGCCGTGATGCTGAACCAGACGCTTGAAAGCCAGCAAGGCATCACGGTGCTCGTGTACAAGAAATGCTATTCACTCGGCCTTTTTCGCAGTTGCTTCATGTCAATAATCCTCGATTTCCATACGATAAGAAAGAAAAAGCATCATCTCCATCAGATGTCTCGTTGGAAAAAAAAAAAAAATGCTATTGTGTGCGTACACGTTATGTGTGTGTCTCTCTCTTCTCCTCATCCGAGTACCCGTTGGTATTGCCTCGTGGGCCCCACCCCCAAGCGTAATTATACTCCCGCTCGAATGCATTGTAGTAAAACTCCCCTTCTTGCAGAGTATGGCTCCACCCTATATCTCGCCGCGAGCTCTCTTGGCCTTGGCCATCCTGTCTGTGACGATGGCCCAGGTGCGCCGCTGCAGTTCTTGTTGTTGCAGTTGTTGTTGCTGCTGTTGTTGCTGAGAGTGTTGCAGCTGGTGTTGTTGCTGGTGAGCATTGTGGTGATGGTGGAGCGGGTGTGGCTGTTGTCGTTGTTGTGGTTGCTGCTGCTGCTGCGACTGTTGCTGTTGCTGCCCTCTCTTTGAAGTTCCAGGAAGACTGGGATCGTTATCGTCGTGGCTGACCTTGCGCTGTGGGTACTTCTCCTCGACGCCCTCGAAGCAGTTGCTGCTCGGCATCTCGCCGCTGGCAAAGAAGTACGGATGCTCGAGCGCATCTTTTGCGCTGATCCTCTTCTCGGGGTCGTACTCGAGCAGTCGCGTGAGCAGGTCGAAGCCCTGAGGTCCAGGGTGGCCGACGCCAACGCCGTTGCCCCGACTGCCATCACCACCGCCGACACCGGCGCTGCTGCTTCTGCTTCTGCTTCTGCTGCTGTCGCTGCCGCTTCCCCCACCATCTCCGCTGTCGTTTGTGCCGTTGTCGTCATTTCCACTACCACCACCCTCCATCACGTACCCACCCGCCCGTGTCGTCCTATCATACCACTGTTTCAGGCCTGGGTTGAGCTCCTCTGGACTGGCGTCTGCTGCTGATGACGGCTGAGGGACGTCTCGCGCCGCGTACGCCAGTCCGGACAGCTGCGGGAATTCGGGATGGAGTGGCAGCTTGAGCCATCGCTCGGGCGTTGGCAGGCCGACAATCTCCACAATTTTCTCCATCTGGTTGCGCTGGAACGGCACCTGCTTCTTGCTGTCCATCTTGGCCTCCTCGCCCTTGAATATCGGACGCAGCGCCAGCAGCTCCGCGAAGATGCAGCCCACCGCCCACATGTCGATGGCGGGCAGGTAATGGCGTGAGCCCAGTAGCAGCTCCGGCGCGCGATACCATATCGTCACCACGACCTTATCGCCGGTGTACAATGGCTGCAGAGGACCTTGAAAGACGCGCGCAAGCCCGAGATCGCCGATCCGCACCTGGCCTCGCGATGACACGAGGATGTTGGCCGGTTTCAGATCGCGATGCATGACCCAGTTGCGATGAAGGTAGGCCACGCCGTTGAGGAGCTGGTACATGACCGACTTGACCACCGACGCCGGCAACGGCCTCTTGCCTAGCGTCGCCACGCTCGTGGCTCCCTGGCTCCCATTACCACCCTGTGACGCCTGTTGCGATGCCTGTTGCTGTGCAGCAGCAGCTGCCGCCGCCGCCTGCGCTGCTGAATGGTGCTGGATCAGCTGCAGCAGGTCGTGCTCGCAGTACTCAAACACGATGAAGATGCACTTGTCCTGCAGCAGCGTCTCCACGTGGTGGCTGATGTTCCAGTGGTGCAGTTCCTGGCAGAGGCTGATCTCCCGCACCGCGCTCTGAGAGATGCCCGTGTACTGCACCTGTTCCCCTTCCTTGTCTGGCTTGAACTTTTTGATGGCGTAGATGCCCGGCGAACCGTCGCGGTTGACTGCCTTGTACACTCTACCGTACGTGCCGCTGCTGATGAAGCCCACGATTGAGTACCTGTCCTCCCACCTCCGCGCCGATTTGTACGGTGCCATAGGCATGTTGGGCAGAGTTGCTGATTATTTTGCTCGCAAAAAAAGTTATGCACATGAAGTGTTGAGGAAATTTTTTTATTTTTTATCTTTTTAGGAAAAGGATTGGGCTTCACCGCATCTGCAGCGATTGAACAGCAATATCTCGAAACGCAGTGGCTATGCTCGCATAAAGTCTCAAACAAAAATTTAGAACAACGGAGTAGACGTGTTACATGAATGGGCAGTGGTCAGCGAATGACCCGGCTTCCTACCTATGCTAGCAAGCCAGTTGCTGCAGAAATACCAGCCTGTTTCGTAGAGAGAGAAGCATGTTGAGGTACGAACGACGACCTCACGGATGCTTCATCGGGGAAGTGCAGCGCTGACGCATCTGGTGACGAAAAAAAATAAAATTGAGGGGAGAGTGTAAGATTTTGGGAGACATCGGACTGTCACCGCCATTGCGGGAGCTGGCAAGTCTTGGAACCAGATCAAAACATTACAAACTGGGATAGAAAGAGGAGAGAGAGAGAGCGCGCGATATCAAGATGTGTAAATGGTTTTCCTTTCGTTCAAAGGTCCACCCAAGCACCAAGATACCAAGATTGGTACATACACCTCTTTCCATTCATGTTAATCAAAATCATACCAGTGAAAGTTTTGCACGGTAGTGTGGGCATTATGTGCAGAACTTTACTGGCATGCAAGTATGATCTTGTGTCACGGGAATGTTCCTCTTCTTAAATCAAGTAAAGCTTTGACCTAACGCTTTGACGCCTCGCTCGACGCTTCGGCTGGATTTTAAGATGAGATATTGAGCACGGCCTGCTCGTGAGTTGAATGTCGCACATCTTTGGAAGATCACGTCCAGTGGCTTGCGCGATGATCCAAGCTAATTGTACGAACAATCTCTACTCGCTAAATCTGCTCGCTCAGCTTTGAAAATCAGTTCGCCGTTGTAATGTACAGATTGATGGTCATCACATGATCAAATGTATCATACGCTTGCTGGTATTATTGGAGTATACACATAAATCAATCATCATTTCCAACCAGTCATTCATCATCTCGCACTTCTCAAAAACTGCACCACACCACCACAATATCCAACCAACCCACCCAGACGGCTTCGCTCGATAGCCGCAACCTCGCGCCAGTGCTGAAGCTCTGTTCGAACCTCTTCACTGGCTCTCCCATCCTCAGTGATGGCCTCGCCATGTATTTTCAGGAAGACTGCCATCCATGCCTGTACTATCTCGTAGTCCCTGCGCTGCCTTAGACGAGCAGTGAGCAGGCGAACAAAGGCTGCCATCTCGTTCGGGCCGTCCTCGTCTAGGCCTTCGTCGGTTACTTGACCATTGGAAAGTCCGTTTTGGGCGCCAAGTCGCAAGCTGCGAATTTCAATGTCTGCTGCAGCTGGCGGTAGGGTCTTGAGATGCGTGACAGCTGCCTCGTGCGCATCCGGGGACACATCACGACTTGACGCATAAGTCTGCAAGAGACTGCTGAAAGTGGAGGAAGAAAACTGTGAGCGTCGTTGTAGTGCGGACGAGCGGGCACGCTCAGATTCGGTGATGGCGTGATCATCATCATCTGCTGCTGGCGTCGATGACGCTCCCGTGACTCCATTTGTTGCATTTGTCTTGGGCCTGCCATCTTCACCGAGAGAAGGCAGAAAGAAGGGAGCCTTCTCTGGTGCCTTTGGCGGCTCTATCGGCTTGTTGCGTTGCGCGATCAGGTCAAGGTGCAGAAGAGTCTGCCACCGCGATCGCGGCACGAGTGAGAGGGTGGTCATGGCCTCGTCTAGCTGCTCCATCGTGCCAGCTGCAACATACCCGTCACCCTGGCCTTCTGAATCACTTTCGTCTTCTTCAAAGGCGGCTGCGAGGAGACCTTGAGCGCCTTCGCCCGTTGAAGTGGGCAGACTTGCTCTGGCGACCTCCTCGTCTTCAGTGATGTGACGAGTCGGTACACGCCTAAAGAGCGACCGATTTGACCAGACGCTGATGCCGATGCTCTCTGCATGAGCTGTCGCAAGGAACTCTCCGGTTGGAGAAAAGGCGAGGCTGGTACATACGCTGTCGAGCCGGAAGGCATCAATCAGGTGCGCCGTCGGCAGATCCCACACACGCACGACCGAGTCCATCGAAGAGGCCACTAACCAACGGCCGTCGTTGGAAAAGGCCAGATCCTTGATCTGACCAACACAACCCCAGAGCTCACGCACAGTCTTTCGAGTCTCTGCATCGACTATCTGGATCGACATGTCGTTGCACGCCAGGGCAATCAGGTCGCTACCACGATGGTGTCGGCAGGCTGTGAAGCCGCCAGACAGGGACTTGTCAATCTCATGCCGCAGATTGCCAGTCAGAAAGTCCCAAAATTTGACTGTGCCGTCCAGGCTGCAACTGATGACTGTTCGGTTCATGCTATCTACCATCAGGCCCGTCACGTCGCTTTTGTGCTTGCCTCGACCGATGGAGCTCAGAGTGAGGCTGCCATCCAACTCCGTACCATCTGCCTGAGCCCGTTCTCTCAGCCTGATGGCCTTCTGCTCGGCAGCAGTCAGACGGCGAGGAAACTTCTGCCGGTGTCCTCCAGACTGCAAGTTGAACATGTCGATGGAGCCGCCCGCAGAACCTACGAGGGCAAAGGTGCCACACGGGCTCATGGCGACGCTCGTCACTTCGGTCTTGTCACCCGTCTCAAAAGCCCACCTGCCCGCTTTCTTCCTTCCCCAGAACCACGTCCTAGCAAACTTGTCGCCTCTGTGACCTGTGACCATGCTTTCCCAGCCAGTAACTGGCGCGTGAGGGTCCTTTGCCGGCTTCGACACGTTCGCCCACACCGCACCACCTCCGGTCGAGGCGCCCATACCCCCGTCGCGGTTCAGGCTGCAGGCAATGCATGTAATCTCCGGTGCCTTGAGGTCCTCCAAGCTTGTTGAGTCGGTGTTCAGCTCCAAACTCTTGCCGTTAAAGCCGAGCTTCTTTGCCTTCTTTTGAACGTTGCCCTGGCTGATCTCAGTGCTCTGACCGTCTCGGCGGAGGCTCCAACCCCAGAGGCTGCGGTCTCTGCCGGCACTTAGCAGCCACTTGCCGATAGAATCTGCGCCGTCCGTCTCGGTCGGCAAGAACTGCAGTCTTGTGACCGGAGCTGCGTGCCCGCTCCTGGAATGAAGAACTCGCGGAACGGGGTTGAACGGGCTCTGGTCAAATATCCAGGTCTTCAGCGCGTTGTCCAGTCCGGTCGTGACAAGGATTGCCTGGCCGGGAAGAAACTCCATTCCACTGACGCCACCCACCGCGCCTCCTGCAACGCTCGAAGACGGGTTGTGTGCGCCCCTCAAGACTCCCTGTACGCGCCCACCAGCATTGAGATCCCACAGAACGACATCACCGCTCTCGCTGCTTGCTGTGGCCATGACACCGTCATCCTGGCCGTCCTCGCCCGCGCCCATGCCGTCTGATCGGAAGCTGATGCTGGTGACGCGGTCGTCACTCCTGAGCTTGAGAACTGGGCGATCACGGATGACGTCGTGCAAGTGGACCGATTTGTCAGCCCTTGCAACTGCGACGATACCCAGGGCTGTGCTGGGCTCCAATGCTGTGACAGCACCGCTATCCAACGTGGGTGGACTGATGCGATAGACTAGTCTCCCGGTGCGGACATTCCAGATCTCGATCGATCCATCACTGCCGCCCACCAGAATCTTGTTCAGCAAGGTCGGGACCGAGCAGATAGAACCGGTAAACGCGTTGCCTGGCGTTGTCGCTCTGATCGTAGTATAATGCTCCCATTCTTTACCCACTCTTGTTTCACCTTCGACGGCAGCCCTGCTGCTCCGCTTCCAAACTTCGATGCATGAGCTCGATGCAGCTATCAGCCATGAGCCGAGCACCTGCAGTCTCGTGAGGGGAGTAGACAAGTCTGCCGAGGTGGTAGTGCGTGGTGGCAGTGGCAGCTCGCCGACCTTTTGCCCTCTTTTGAAAACCCAGACCCCGGCATCTTCAATCGAGTTGACCGTGGGCTGGTGGCCCAGGTGCCAGGCAGCAAGCACGACGTCCTTCCAGGCGAGCGTCGCAGTGATTGGGCCAGGCGTCTGCGGGCGAGTGGCGAACACGAGCTGCAAGCCGCGACGCAGATCGAAGGTTTGAAGGGCGCGACCGGTGGAGGTTGTAAGCTGGAATGTTGTCTTGCCCAAAGCTACAGATGTGAACGGGACGGCTGTGGGCGAGATCAGGCCGACGGTGCGGTAGGGTGCAAAGATGCGTGAAGCTGGCGGCTGTGCCTTTGCACTGCTCAGGCCCAGGTGTTGAGCATCGAGCCGCTGGCGCTTTGCAGCACGGCTGCTGCTGATTTCTGCCATCTGTGAAGCTCCAACAGGAGAATCAGACTTTATTTGTGTGCGACATTCTTACCGTTGCAATGCAGAGCTCTTGCACCCGCATAACCTAACACTCAACCTGACTTGAAAAAAATTATTCAAAAAAAAAAAAAAGAAGCTCAAGACGGCAGTTCCGTCGGGACAAGCTCCGAAGGTGGGTCTCTAGCTGAGGCGCAAATCTGAGGCGCGGTGGACAGGTAAAGCCACCGTCCAGCCGCCGTGCACTCACTACAGGTACGTCAGGGCTCGCCAAGTGACACTCATAACGTTCCGGCGTTGATGTTCTTCCGTGCTTCACGGGTCGTGCTGAAGTATACTTCTCGAAATAAAAAGCTTGGTATCTCAGGCGTTCAGTTGTGCTTTCGAATCTGGATCGCCAGGTCTTTGCAGCTTCGATAATCCGTACACGTAGTCAATCTATGTCTCTTGCACGACCTCATCACACAGCGCTAAAGCGATTTGATGGGGTGGTGGAGAGATGAGGCTGACGGTACCTGGCCGTGCCGAGGATGAGCGAGGACCTACGGCGCACGTCCACCTGGTTGTACACGTACACTACATTGACAAATGTGCGTGCGGTGAGACAGGCCTTGAGAAGAAGCTTTCCGCGATGGCAAGCTGAAAAAGGCCTGAGAATGCAGATAGAGGTACCTACCTACCTATACTGTTACAGGGACAGACAGGGTCTCACAGCTCCACAAGCGGAAGTGTGGACCAGCTACCTGCTTGCCGGTGTGGGTCAACTGTCGCACCGCAGACGTTCGCTCCTAAAAATTCCGTTGCTGGCTTGATTTCTCACATTTCCTGTCTCTTCCGCTTCTCTATCTTTGGAGCAAAGCAGATGCTTGTCAAGAAGAACGAGATGGGAGCCTGAGATGATTGGTTTGACATTCATGCTTGTCATGATCAGAACAGATGTCATTCGTACTCTATCTCTAAGCCTGACTCGTGAGGAGGGGAACAAAAGGTGCTGATATTAAAATTTGGGGCCCAGATAGAAGCTCCCGTCGTGGGTGGAAATAAAATAAAGTGGAAACCCTTGTCTCAGCTGGACGCCATGGCCACGCCACCGTTTGTATTGGTCCCTTGCCCTGTTCCTTCTTTACGGAGGAATCGAGGAGCGAACACATGCAAGGTAGGAAGCTGGAGCAGGAAAAGGCTCCTTCGGCTCGGACTCAGGTCTGGGACGCAGGCAAGGTGGCCGAGTTGTTGTCGATGAGAGGTTGCTGAGACAATGCCAGTCGAGGTGACTGTGGAGATGGTGTAAAGTGGCCCAATTCACTGATGCATCGTGCTTGAATAGTGAAGGTGTTGTAAGCTGTTCCATGAGACGGTTCTAAACTGTATGCGTTCGTTGGTCGTCGTTAGAGTGTGATGTCGTCAATGTCCCTCATGAGGACAGCCATCTGTGCCCGCTTCGCAGCCTCGGCCACCAGGTTGAAGTCCTTCAGGTAGGGGGCGGCGTTGTTGGCAGCTGCCTGGCCGTTTGCGTTGAACTGTGATTGCTGTTGCTGCTGCTGCTGGACAGCTGCTGCCATGACTGACTGGGATTGCTGGGCCCTCAGAGTGTTCGGTGACGACATTGGAACCGCCGCGGTCGAGGGTGCTGCGAGGGCACTTGAAGACATGATGGGAGTTTGGGGTGAGGTTGGTAGCCGATAAAGAACAGAATCGAGAGCAGGGTGGAAGGAATCTGTGGTGCTGATGCCTGTCCGAGAGGTGTTCTCTATCTTCGTATATTGCGGCGTGACCACCGCAAAGTGGGATCTCTGTACAAAAGTGGTGACGCGGGAGGACGGTAGAGGAACTAGTAGTATAGTTTGGCCACAGTATCGGCAAGTTTGGGTTGCAGGAAGAGGTTTGTCCAGGACAATTCCGAGGCTCGCAGCTCGAAAGTAAAGAATGGCAGATGAGGAAATGGAAGAACGGTGGTGGCTGTCACGAAAAGATATGGATGAGGAGAAGAAAAGAAGAGTGGAAGAAAGAAGGCGATAAGGCAAGGCAGAGAGAGATACAAAGAGCCGAGTCGATAGAATAAAAAGAGGCTTTTCGCTTGCAGTCACGGTCCCGTGCTTTGTCCCCCTGTAGTAGGTCTGTTGTACCGCGCGGGCAGAGGCAAAGCCGACGGCTGTGGTCGTGCTGATGGTGGTGGAGAGATGGGGATCAGACACTGTCATGGTGATGGTAGTGGATGGTGCTAACTGGGGGGCCACGGGTGGGCACCAGCTAACGGCGCGTCACCACAGGCCTCCCCATCCACCCCCCAATCACACCCCTGTCTCTCCCCCCTAAGAGGCGGGCTGGCCGGCTTCCATGCCGGCCGGGGGATGCTGGGATCCGGGTGTAGACGGTTTTCGCGGGGGACAAATCAGCATCGGCGTGATGGCAGGCAATCACGCGCTAAATCCCTTAGACGATCATGCTATGCTAGAGTGGACATTTCGAGCTGGCAAGGGAGCACAAGGGCCAGTGGCGCTTGCTCCAGCGTTGGTGGCCCTGCTGGCAGCCAACAACTCTTCAGTCAAGCTTCGGGGCAGAGATGCCAGGAACAATCTTACATTATGCATTCGCGTTATCGCCAACAGGGTCTGGATCTCAGCAACATGGCGTATGGCAAAGAAGAGGTCGTCAGAAATTACTGTAGCAAACACGGTGGCCGTCATCTCGACATGGTAGGTTCAAAATCTTAGACACACCTTGGTTCAAGTGTTACCACTCAAATGATTTCAAGCAGTACCTGAAGTATCATATTGCTTCAGGGGCTTGACATTAACTTGCAACAAGATCCTGAAATTTTTATATATACACATATTTTTTAGAGAGATTGTCAGTGTCTCTTGCAGAGCTGCAGCAAGAGGTCGGCTCATCGCGGTGTATACAAGCACAAAGATCCTACAGCTCCAATCCGATATAGAGTCAAGTAAATCGGCAACAAGGTTCTCGAGCACGATCAAATCGCATGGCCTGTTCCCGGCAAAGTGTCGGTTATGAGCCGGAGATGGTGGGGAAGCGGCGATCAGCGACAGGGATGTGGGAGAGTCGGTGGGTAAAGTTGAGAATCAATCAGCTGGCCCGGCTGCTGTCGTGCCTAAACCCCTGTGCTTTTCACTTTAATTCCCGAGATATACCAGTATCCTTCAAGTTCACAAATTATTAGCCGAGGAAGTGCGTGAGGACTGAAAAATTACTTCCAAGGAAGCTGCGATTCACAAACATGCTTGAGTGCAGGCTGCAATGACGCCGCCAACGCGAGAGAGACGACTAGGTGCTACGCTAAGGTCCACTGGCATGCACAGATACGGCTGCATCTTTGGCGCAGAGATGATCCCCGATGCCGTGGCGCACATCTAAGTGCTAGCAGCAGGACTAGTAGCGAGACTTATGCAGCTCTTGAAGCCCTTTCGCGTCCTCCAACGGTGCAGCTCGGGCCCTCGGTGGCGTCGACTGCTCGTTAGAAGCTCAGAGCCGGAGCTGTGGGCGCCAATGGTCGATGGCTGGAATTCTCTAGCCGGTAAAAGCTGCCGAGCAAAATTATTCCAAAGTGGCAGGCACGATGCTTGCTGCACATGAATGTCTGCCCCATCAGCGTCACGGCAGCAAAGACGTCACACGGTAAAAAAAAAAAATTTACCTAGGCAGAAATCATATGTCGACGATGTTTTATGCAGAGGCATCTCCATCCCCTCTTTACACAGTTTGTCTTCTTAACACAAGCTGTACCAAGGGAAGAGAGCAGAATAAAGAAAAGAGGAGAAGAAAAAAAAAAAAAAAAAAAAAAAAAAAAAAAAAAAAAAAAAAAAAAATCACGCATCAGCCCTGACCAAACCATCTCGAGACGGATATAAAAACGTCTTTGACTTTTGGAAAATACAGATAGAAGCAAAATGATAACAGGTTGAAAGAGGATCAGATTGGTTTTTTTCTGTTTTCAATCTGTCTCATTGACCATAGGAGCCCCAACACCGTCGTGAGCAGCGACGAGCATGAGATGTGCTCGTCTGGAGTGACGGCACCAGCCATGCGGCGGCAGTGGAGCTGTTCTTAGCCTCGGGATGGCGAAGCTGCCAGCACTGTCTGTCTGACCCCATATGCTCAACATTCCGCATACTTTTCGCGCGCATCACCTCGGCAGCTGTTTAGTCGAGGTGCACGCCATTGGTCTGGAAGCAGAAGAGGTCGCTGCCTCCATCATCACCCGACAATCTGACGTCTATCTTGTCCTAGAAACACGCTGTGAGCATTGGCACGACACTGGACGGCGAGTGTGCCGCGAGAGCGTCGACCTACCGGAGCTGCGGACGGGATGTCAATAGACTTGGTGATTTCAAACTCCTGGCCCCCGTTGAAGGGACATCCGCCGCTGACAACATCACAAATGTCGTACTTCATGTCCTTGTCGATGGGCAGAATGAACTTCTTGCCATGTATGTGAAGGTTGACGCTGCCGCGTCTGACCCGACCAGATGTTTTGCCCGTGATGACGACGTCGACGGCGCTTCCCCTGGCTCCTTTATTAGTGTTTGGAGGATTTCTTCTCTCTCTTTTCTTTCATACGTGCCAATACACGCCTCAAGAGCCTTGACGTTGTTCTGCTATGGATCAGACATGGAGGAAAGCGACTCACTTGCGCGGAGGCCAAGGCGTTATGTCCACGTTCATGTCCTGGACGGGGTAGCTGGCAGCATTGCCGCAGAACTCCAGGTCAGTGTTGCCCTCTACCTTCTCATAGCCGAGAACAGAGGTTGCCAGAGCGGCGAACAGCGAGAATGTAGTGAGGTACCGCATTTTCACGATGTTCAGAGGATCAAGACGCGAAGTTAGTGCGAGCAAAGCAATTGACGTTGTTCTGGCAATCTATGAGGCTACATATGTACTTTGACGACCTTTTGCTCTTTTAAATTAAATCACAGTCGACAAGTCAACTTCTGCGTCATGGTGCTATCCACTCTTATGCCGTCTCTTTGGCGAGCGTCGTTCAAGGAGAGTTGCCATGGATCTAGGTACGGACAAGTATACGTGAACCGGACAACGCCAGTGTTAATCGCCAGAAAAGCAGCAGCTTGTCTTCTGCGAACGACGGATTTGATGGTGCAAACCGTGTCTGCTTCATTCCATGACCTTGGTCTTGAGCAACTCTTGGTGGTTTTGGGTAGCTACACGCAACAGTAGACCGTCAAGAGGCGTACAACTCAGGAGGGACAAGGCATCTGACGGTGGCCATAGCCCCGCATTGTTGGCAACCATCTCGGCTTGAAGAACAGACCGCTGTTAAATAGCTGCGTCCGCCTCTACTGCAGCCAAGCAAATCTCGCATATAATCATGTCGTGTAGTGCCAAAGCGGTCGCAAACATCGATCAACAGCTTTCTAAAAATGCGGTACTCACAGACGCGCAGACGCCACGCTGCCGATTGAGGAGAATTCGGCAGACAAGAGACAGACGGTCGATTCGAGCATCTGAGAGCCAGCCGCTTCCGCATGTGAACGAGGTGCCTGTGCCAGAGGTGCTGAAAATTTTTGGTGGTGTTCTAGAACGCGAGTGGCTGCTTGTCAGGTACGGCGGGTACATCAGAAGGCACTTTGGCGCTAGCACCCAGCCTTGTACTGGTTGTGCTCAAGGTTCCCGGGGTGCAGCTCCAGCTGTCAGGCGGGGCCCGCAATACGTCATGCCTCTCAGTCGCGTTTTGTGTTGTGTTTCTGGTTTTTTTCTACGCTGGACCCCGCCTTCAAGGCAACACTTCGCATTAAGAAGAGAAAAAGCCTCTTCTCAAAGCTGTTTTTTTTTTTTTTTCCCTTCCGGTTTTCCCAACACAACCACTGCAACCAAGATACTCATCACCAAAAACAGCAGCAGCAGCAGCACCAAGAACAAGAAACTCATCAAAAATGTCTCCCGAGAACAACTCCACGCTCAACGCGGCCTACAACCAGGTCTCTGGCGCCGTCCAGTCGACCCTGGGCAACCTGACAGGTTCTACCAACGACCAGGTACGCATGACCGAGGCAATCGGATCCACTGTCCCAGTCACACCAAAGGCACTTTTCTCTTGACAAACCCACTAACCCCAAGATTCGACAGGCCCAAGGCGAGATCAAAAAGGCAGAAGCCAGCGCAGAGAACGAGGCGTCACACACGGTGGGCAAGGTCGGCCCCTTTGCCGTGTCCGGCAGCGGCGGTGTTGCCCAGGACGACCCGAACCGTCAGCAGGGCAGCTGGAACCAGACCATCGGCTCGGCCAAGGAGACGCTGGGCAACCTGGTCGGCTCGCAGGACCTGAAGCGCGAGGGCGTGCAGCAGAACGCCGAGGGCAAGGGACAGGAGGCGCAGGGACAGCTGTCCGACCTGGGAAGCGGCGTCAGGAACAGGGCTGCGGGCGCCATCGGATCCGCGGTGGCTGGCCTGTCCGGCAACGAGCAGGCACAGCAGGCCTACCAGGACCAGCACGACAAGGGCAAGACGCTGCAGAGGAGCGCCGAGGCGGACATTCAGAACCAGGCTTGATGAGGTGAGGATGGACGGATGTACAGCGCGTCTGTTGTGATCAGGACGGCGAATCGTACGAATGATGATTCGGACACCGTTTCGAAGGCGTGCAGCGTTTTAACATGCGCACTGGCTTTTGTATGAATAATGTGACGTTGAGCAGTTGATACTTCAAGACTATTTATTGTGCATTGACCAACACCACCGCGTAATGTGCAATGTCTCAGCATTTAATCGAATGCATCATGCTACCGTACCCATCCATCGATCCGATCCTCCCATCTTCGATCCGCAAAGCACCACCACCGCCACCCCATCAGTCCAGCAACGGGACATCCTTGGACGTATCCAGCTCTTCATGACGCAAGACCTCGATCGGCCTCTCCAGCAGCGGCTCGACGTACGGGTCAAAGCCAGCCCAATACGGGTTCTCGAGGTGATATTTCTGGCTCTGTTGGAAGGAGTTCAGATCAGTAAATGACATTTCCTTCCACAGTTCGCAACGTGCACCCAAGACGCAAGCCGCTTGCTCGGGAGACCAAAGCTTTGTATTGTAGCAAAGCACGCCATTGTCGTCCCTTGGATGAGTTTTCCACCTCTTGCCCCAAAGGGTCGTGATGCAGATAGACACAGATACACAGGTCAAAACCCCGTGGCTCCAGATGCCTCCTACCCCAAGGCTTGTGACGTGTACAGACGCAGATACACACTTCACAACCCACGGCTCTAGACACCTCATCCCAACCAAAAATCACCTTGTGCCAATCAAACCTCGTCACACCGTATCCTTACCACGAACGCCCAAGGAGCAGGAGCAGGAAGAAAGCAGGAACCCAAAAAACCCCCCCGGGAGAACGGACCAAGGAAAAAAAGAGCCAGGGAAGGACAGTGGAGAAGAGACTCACAGATTCCTGCTCAAACCGCTCGACAATGGTAAACTTGCGCGGGTCCTTGACGTCCTGCATGACGTGCCAGTCGATCGTCTCGCGGTCCTTGCGGTAGACGCGCGACGCCTCGATCAGCTTGCGCTTGAACTTCTCGATGGCGTGCGCGTCGTCTTTGATGTACGCGTGGCAGACGAGCGTGTAGACCATGGTGTCTGGGTTGAGGGAGGTGAGGGAGGGAGGGTTTGGGTTTGGGTGTATGGGTGGGTGTGGGTGTGAATGGGTGGATGTGGAGGTAGAGGTAGAGGTAGAGGTATGGGTGGTTGGGTCTGGGGACGGTGACACCGCGGTTGTAATGGTGAGATTGTTCAACTCTGGGTACGTTAGAAGTGCTTGGGTCTAAAGGCACTCGTAGACGGTGAGGGAAGGGTGTTTATACCTGTTCGGTAGCAAGGTAGTGTGTTGCGTTTAAAATTGTTGAGATTCAAGGAAGCTTTGAGGATGTAGTTCAGGGCGTCAGGGAGGGTCTATATGAATTGATGAACTGAGGGTCTGCGTAGCTGTAGCTGGAGCTGGTAGTAGCTGTATGCAGGTTGCTTTGTCCTGCGTCTTCCCCTCCTCTGCTCCTTTCCCCCTCAGCCACTGCTCGAGCTGCTGGCAGGATCGGAAGCTTGCCCCGCCTTCTAGAAGTGGAGCTTGGCTCTTTTTCCAGATTGAACCCCCAAAACTACTAGTACCAGCCAGCGTAGACTTGTTGGTCCTGCGTCATGCATGAATTCGAACTTTCAAACTTGGCGCAATCTACATCCTCAGTGCCTAAGAGTTCATTTTCAGCCTACATTTACGAGTTGGGTTTACGTTCAGTCTTTACTAAGCAGATATCGTGATGAGAGGGTTTTCCTATTCGGCAGGATCGCTGCCTCGACTCTCATCTTGTGAGTTTGCTACTTTATCTCTTCTTAGTCATGTTTGTCATCAGCGCGTGGAGGACTCTCGTTTTAAGCTAGACCAAATACTGCCAATCGGGCGTAGACGGGAAGACGAGCGTTGAAGTCCTTGCAACCTGCATGCAGTGTAAGCAGACTGCATGATCTGAGTTGTACTTGGGGGCAGCAATTCGAACGGCCTGAGCATACGCATGTCGAGAGAAGGTTTGCGTTGGGATCTTGCGGTCTCCTCATACAGCTTGAGGTCCGTTCATATCCTCGCCTGCCAGTAGCTTCCAAGTCTCTTCTTTTATTGATCTCCATTTGCTACTTGTAATTCTTTGCAAATGTCATGAAAATACGCCTCGAATGGTGAGATGTTCGCCTGCAACATGTTATGTGCAAACCCACGAGTGATACTTCGCTCCTACCGTTACGTGATGAATGTTTGTTCATAATATGGGATCCTATGTCAAGCACGAGGTCTTGAAACTCAGAGCAGAACAGAACAATGCATCATTCGAACTCGGCTGGCTTCAGTAAGAGGCTGTGGAGTCGACATACGCTTGAGTTGTTCAAGTCCCTTATACGCTACCGATCATTATTTAGGCCACTGTCGAAACGGATACCTGCACTGGGATTCCTCTGCGGTACTAGAGCGTCGACGTAAGCAAGGGACTGACGGACTACGAACCCGAGAACAGAAGTACCGGCTTCAACTTGCCTCAACTCCGAGTTTCTTTGCGGCATTGCAAGGTTTGATCGGTAGCACTGAGGCTGTTGGAAATTTCGAAGGCATCCAAAACTCCAGACGAAAAAGTGTCTCATCTCTCGAGTTTGCAAGAAGCCCCTACTAAGATATATGATATACTCTATCAGACGAGAGCACACTGCCTGTCGTACCGACATTTGGCAGATGACCTACAGAACTTCACAATCTTAACCAAAGACTGTCAAGAATGCCGTGACTACATCACCACTTCATTTTGGCTCACGACGCTATATCGAATAGCTGCATCTCACCAGTCTTGTCTCTTGATTGGCTCCACAGTATTTGCTTCTTGACACTTGTAGCGTGAACTGCAGTTTTCGCAGGAGCAGTACGGACTTCGGTGGAATGTCCAGCTGCATACCTTTCTCTTTCTACTGTATCAATTTGCAGCCATCTCAATCTAAGCTCACCAATGTCCAGATCTTGTATCTCATACCCGTCATGTCGCTTCCACTTTGTTGCCAAGTTCCCCACCTCCATGTTTGGAATCCGTGCTGACCGTCCCCTGCCGCGCTATGATCTTGATCACAAACTTCTCACACTCTCGCTCAGCAATACATTCTGCTTCTCAGCGAACCTATAACCGCCGTGGAGCTACCATGTGAGGTCTTCGTCTTACTCGCCGCCTCACTATATTTAAAAAAAAAAACAAAAACCTGGAGGATCAGCGCAGAGAAGCATCAGCAGCCGCACGAGACGCTTCCGGCAGAGATCGACGGTCAGACGAGTGAGATTTTCGCGAGTTTACCGCAACAAGCCTCGACAGCCGCGCCTGCAGTCACTTAAAGCTCCGTATGCCGTTCCTTCTCCGCAGTCCTTGGGGGGAGGGAGTGAAAAGAAAAGGAAAGCAAAAGATGTTTTCAAGTTGCGTCGCTGACGATGAGACCCTCTTGTGCCGCCGGCTCAGCGTCAGATGGACCTATCAGCTGCATGCTACGCGCTCAACGGTGCTTGCCCGGCATTTTTGAGTATTACCGCCTTTTGGGATCTTTATGAATGGTCGCTTCTCTCATCCACTGCTGACTGGGCTGACCGACTGAACAAGTAGTCGCCTGGTTGTGTGAGGTCTGTCGTGAGACTGGACAAGCACTCTCCCACCGAGAAGCTTTGGTAGAGCGTTGATACTACCCCAAACGCCTTTCTTTGTGCATCTCCACAAACATTGGCTATGGGATTCAGCTTGTCATCCTCATCCTGCTCGTGCCTCCTATGTCAGTGGAGGTGGAGGAAGAGTCGAAGAGATTTCCGTGGTCTACCGGATAGTTCGCCACTGACCTGCTGAGAAGCAGAGCCGGCAATGTTGCCTACAGACGGAGGCTGTCGTCTGTATAAGAATGGGCAGAATACTGGCTCTTTCTCAATCTCAATTTTTTTTTTTTCCATCTTCAGCAAAATCTCCTCTTGACCCGAGCCTATCTCTTCTCTCCAATCGATTGATCTTCCCACACTCATCAAGATGAAGACGGTTCTTGCCATGGCCTGCCTGGCCGTCAGCGTGCAGGCGCTGAACGTGCACATCTACGGCACCACCGAGATCTGCAACGGAGCGCCGATCTACAACGTGACGGGTCTGGCCACGGACGAGTGCCAGGCCATCTACCCTGCCGGCTACACGGGAGACGAGGGCAGCACCGCAACCTGTGAGTAATTTATGTGTTTGAGGGATATCCTCTTGCCCAGCAGCTGTCGTGCTAGTGCTTCGTGTTTCTCCCTCGAACATTGGACAATGATCAGCACGCTTGACGGTGGAACAAGGCTCCGTCTCTGTCTCACGGCCAAGTTATTTTGTTCTGGACGCGAGTTTGCTAACGGCTGTTTTTCCTACTTCAGACGATGGCGCCACCTGCACCGCTTTCACCGTTCACGGCAACACCGACTGCTCGGACCCAGGCTGGAGCTCACCGAACGGAGGAAACTGCTACTACCTTGGTGGCAGGATCAGTGCCGTCAAGTGCACAACGTCGTGATGAAGGAAACGAATGTCTCGAATGTCATTGCTGGTATGAGAATATGAAATTATCACAAGAATGGCAATTCAGTACCTTGATTTGAATCCACGACATGAAAGTTCAATCTCTTGACAAAATTGCTGATCAACGAATAAGAGTTTTCCCATTCATCTATCACAGTATCATTGAATTGTCCTGTTTTGTCGTATCTGGCCAATCATCCACCTATCCACCATCCAAGTCAATCTCACATTCACTCCCTCCCCTTCTCCTCAAAGAACTTCCTCGCAAACTCCTCCACCGTCGTCGTCCTGATGCCCCTCCTCGCGTTCCAGCTAGCCTCATAGTCCCACGCGATGCCCTCGCTCTGCGCGAAAATCGTCCTGTACCTCTTCAGCCCATTCGCCGGATCCTCCGCCAGCTTCGCCTCCAGAAGCGGCAGATCCCAGAGCTCCCTCACCACCCTCCCCCCCATCCCACCCGCGACAGCCGCGCGCTCCACCGCATCCGCAAACCGCCCATACGAGAGCGTCTCGCCCGCCAAAAACACCGCGCCCCGATTCCGCTCCAAATCGCCCTCAACCATCCTCTTCGCCTCCTCGCCGGCCCTCCCATCCCACGCATCCAGCACGTCCGCCACACACGTCCCGATATCCTCCGGCGCAGTGACGGTGAACCTCCCATCCCAGCTCCCCAGCCCTCGAACCGTGACCTTCCCCTTCCCCTTCTCATGCTCCTCCACCTCCACCGCCTCCCAGAACGGCTCAAACAGGAACGTGGCAAACATGCCCACACTGAGCACGGCGAACGCCACGTCGGCCTGGGCCCTCAGCATCCTCCTAACCTCGACCTGCTCATCAAACATGCCCTGGCCGGCCGTGCCCACGGGCCCGAGCACGTCGTAGTCGACTCCGAACTGCCAGGGGAGGTAGCGCCGGACGTTGGCGTCGAGCGCGCAGCGCGCCAGCTTGATCTGGAGGCCGGCGGTGAGGTGCGTGTAGCCGGAGCAGGCGATGATGGTGTCGAAGCGGCCGAAGGTGGCGGTCAGGGACGCGGGGGGGTCGAGCGCGTAGTCGCCCGCGATGGCGGTGGCGGAGTAGCGCGAGAGCAGGGCGGAGGTGAGTGCGGGCGTGAGCGTGGCGGGCCGGATGAGGACGGAGATGGCGTAGGGCGTTGCGGAGGTGGAGAGGGCGGAGAGGACGGCGCGGCCGAGCTCGCCGGCGCCGATCACTAGGACGGAGAGGGGGTGGGGAGTCGACATTTTTGGGGAGTGGAGGGACTACTGCTGGTGGTGGTGGTGGTGGTGGTGGTGGAATATTTCTGGGTTCGAGGTGTAGTTTCAGTTGTAAGATCCAGATGGAGTATGAAATATGGTATGATGTGGTATATGAGAAAGCTTCAGTGGAGGGACCCTTGTAAGAGCGAGGGGTTGTTTGCAAGAGCAATGTTCTCTTGATTGCGATGGTGCAGATATCTCGACAGCTGGAAATGGGACAATCTGAAGGGTTTATATACGATTTCTCAGATACATCTTTCTTATTCTTGAAATGGCTGCAGTCACCCTCCCGAATAATGCTCGGTCCTTCACACAAGCTCGCTTCTACTGTGGCCCACATCCAAAAAGCCTCAGATATCGAGCTTCTTCACGACAAAAACCACACACGTCTTGGCGCCCTCCTCCACCCTTTTCCCAGCGTTCGATCGGTCTGACAAAAGTGTTCGGAATCCCGGCGGGTCCGAACGGTTTCGGTCCGCCGATCTACGTAGCGGTGGAGTAGAGGACTGGTTTTTTGCTGATAGTGGTACTCTTTTGGCCTACAGGTGCATACGGTTTGGCTGGGAACACAGAGATAGAGTGTGAGCACTCGCGAGTACACAGAATTTAGAGCTGCGGCTCCTCGGTCCTGCGTCTTACTTTACTGCCTAAATAGGTCTATCGGTCCGTCGGGGGTTTGAAGAGAATTCACTGGCCGAGTGTGGATGGGAGGTCTATTTCGAGCAGGAGAATTCGGTATCACCTCAGGCTGCGATAGTCACTTTGCCATTATTTTGGATCTCATGTTACGATTCGTAGGACTTGTAGAGATGAATGCGTGTAGAGCCATTATTAGGGAGAAGGCGGAGTGATGATAACTGAGTATGAGTTTGTTGAGCTTCAAGGTCGCGAATTTCGAAAATCACCAATAAGCCAGCTCTGTCGCAAGGTCGCTACAAGTATTGTAGAGAAATAGTTCACTGTATAATTATCTGCCCAGATGAATGTGTAATACTCAGTGTCAGAATCATAGCTTATTCGGGCAAAATGTAGACTCGTACAGGATCTGAAATGTGAGCATCAAATATCAAAACTCGAAACGGATCTTTAGTCGTCAGCCACCGACCTCTTTGCAGCTTCAGAATGTTAGTAAGCCGCACGCTGAGGCTGACAGCAGTTTGGCTGGCGATGCTTCTTAGCTTTTGGTTCTGCCGCTCGACTCGACACATTGAACAGATCTAGCATGATTCAATCAGTGTAAAGTGTAGAGTGTACAACTTTGTGACTCGGTCTCACTTTGACCTTCACGTGGAGCTGGCACGAACTGGAAATTCTCGCACTTGCAAGTCTTTCTCACATTCTGTACATCTTGCCTTTCATCGGCCAAGACTCCGATCATCAAAGTGTGGCCACCTCGAACTCAACATCCTGCAGCCTGTCTCTAATTTCTACAGCAACTTCGCCTCAATATTCAAATGGAAGCTGTACCGCAACAGGTGCTCAACTGGCTACACAACAATCTTCTGGACGTAAGGACACCCTGCAATTTTGCTCTCGGCTTCTCATTCTCATTCACACTTACACTCACACTCACCAGGGCTACCGAGATGTGAACCGCGCCTACCACGATGTCGGCTACACCCTGGCACGATATCCCACCATCAGACCCTCCAAAGACGTCCACAGTGAGTGTATCAAGTCGTACAGTCCATACTTATCCTAACAATGATACAGCATTCGATGATGGCCGCTCAAACCTGCTGCTCCACCTCGCAGGCACCCTGCCAGCCACCTTTCGCGGCGTGACCTACTCCTACCCAGTGTCAATCTGGCTGCCTCACGAGTACCCGGCATGGCCACCCATCGCCTTCGTGACGGCAGCGCAGGGCATGGCGGTGCGGCCAGGCCAACACGTCGGCGTCGAGGGCAAGATCTACCATCCCTACCTGGGCAACTGGCACCCTGATCGGTCCAACATTCTCGGCCTGTTGTCGACGCTTTCCGAGATTTTCTCACGAGAACCACCGCTCGTCTCTCGACAGGCACCGACGCCGGGTCCGACAAATTCAGGACAGCCACCGCCTCGATCGTCTTCCCTACTACGACAGGAACATCAACATCGCCGGCCTCCATCTACTTCCTCGTCGGGACAGCCGCAGCCTCCGGCCCTACCACCAAAGCCCGGCCAGCAGCCGCAGCAGCCCCCACAGCCTCCATCCGGCCCGGTCCGGAGTCCACAGAGCACTGGCCAAGGTCCGCCTCCTCGACCACCAAAAGGCGACAGCAGAGGCACGGCATCAAACTCGGCGCTGGGCCAGTCAAGACACCAGTCCGTCACCAGCCCGCCGCCTCCACCGCAGCAGCCGCGTCCGAGCTCAGTCTCATTGGGAAGAGGTGCCACTCCTACATGGCAGCAGAGCCCACAGTTTGCCTCTCCACAGCACCGGCAGTCGTGGCAGCCAGACCCATCACAGCAGCAGCAGCAGCCGCAATATCGAGCCAACCCTCCGATCCCACCGCAACAGCCACAGGGTCAGCCACAGCAGTATCAACAACAGCAGCCAGCCCAGGGCCAGCCACCATACTACAAACAGCCACCGCCGCAGCCAGCGCCATCGTACCAACAGCAACCTCAGGCGCAGGGCCAGTATCAAAACACCGGTCCACCACAACCACCGGCACCGCCACAACCGACCTGGCAACAAGCACAGCAACAACAACAGCAACAAGCACACCCACCTCACCAACCCTTCCAAACCCACATACCACCCCAAACCGCGCCCCTCCCTCCCACAATCCCCGCACCACGCAAACCCTCACCACAAGACCTCCTCACCTCCCCCTTCGACGTCCCGCTCCCGTCGGCCTCCTCCCTCCCCGTGCCCCCTGTCCCACCAAACCCCGAAAAAGACGCGCTCCAGCACGCCATCTCCTCCACCCTACACAATCAACTAACGCACACTCTCTCATCCAACGCCTCCGCCCTCCCCTCTCTCCAGGCGCAGCACTCGGCCCTCCTAGCCGCGCAATCCAACCTGCAGCAGGATTTCGCCCACCTGCGCGCGCTCGACGCCCAAGTGCAAGCCAACGAGTCCACGCTACGCGCCTCGCTGCGCGAAGCGGACGCGTGCATCGCCGAGGCGGCGCGCCAGACGGTGCCCGGCGTGGACGAGACGCTGATGCCGCCCACGCTGCTGGCCAGCCAGGTGTACGCGCTCGTGGCGGAGGAGAGGGCGTGCGTGGCTGCGCGGGAGGTGTTGAGGCAGGCGCTGGATAGGGGCAGGCTGGGCGTGGATCAGTGGAGTCGCAATTCCAGGAGCATCGCGCGCGATGAGTGGTTGAAGAAGTGGTTGGCTAGGCTCGCGGCGAGGGGGATGGGGTTGCAGGGTGTTGATGGTGGTGGTGGTGGTGGTGATGCGAGTGGAGCAGGAGGAGGAAGTGGAGGAGGTGCGAGGGGTGCGGGAGGTGCGGGAGGTGCTAGGGATGCGGGAGGCGCAGGGTATAGTGGTGAGAAGGAAGTGGCTACATCGGCTGACGAGGCGTCGTTTTATCGATGAGAACAGAAAGGAAAAAAAGGAGAAATCACGAAAGCTGGAGGATCAGCATACGGAATCTCGTGGCTGACTGCATGTGGAATAGCAAAAGCGAGAAGCAAAAGCTGTAGTGCACGATAATTTGGATAAGATGATCGCGCTGAGAGATTTTTTAAAATGTAAAGAAAGCTACCAGCAGAGCTACGAGTATGTGTACTTGCTTGCTTGCTGGTGTGTAGTGATTTGAGATTGACCTTTTGGACTTTGATTCTCATTTCGTGGTTTACACATTGTCCATCAGTCCATCCATCCGTCCATCCATCCTGAGTGGAATTGGCGTTGTACACATCGAATACTGCTATTCATTCTCTCTTCCAAGAACTGAGCCGTCGCATGTTCACTCCCTCCCTCACTCACCCCCTCCCTCACTGCACCCACCCACACACACACACACACACACACACACACCCTC
>JANIPN010459095.1:0-12994 GCA_027478595.1 Erythroxylum anguifugum
CAGGCAGATCGTTTAAATAAACTTTACTTCCTTAAGTATATGATACTAGAGAAGCTTGGCTGAATTCCTACCTAGGTACCGGCTCATTTCTAGTACAGTACGAAGTAGGGCTAAAGAAAGAGAAGGGGCGCCTGCTGCGCCACAGCTTCTCTGTCAAGCGGAACTTATTCCGGCCAGAAAGTTGAGCCACCAAAATGTCGGCGTGCGGTCGTGGCGGGTGGGGGGGTCGGCTCCGGTTGCCCGAATAGTTCGCCGCTCGCTTTCTATGACATGGTGTGATGCGTACTCCCAGAACGTTAAGGATATGTATAGAGTATCTGTACTCCGATGATTCTTTGTTCAACACAGGCGGGTATTCCTAACTGAAGAATTATGGCTGCTTCCCAAAATTTCAAGCTACGGGATGGCAGTAGTATTCCTGCAGTTGGCTTTGGCACTTGGCAGGCTAAGCCGCACGAGGTAGAAAGCGCTGTAGAAATAGCTCTCAAATCCGGATACAGGCATCTTGACTGTGCTGCAATTTATCAAAATGAGACTGAAGTGGGTGCTGGAATCAAGAAATCGGGAGTGGACAGGAAAGACATTTATGTGCGATTGTTCATCTGTACTTGCTGCTTTAACAAATGCTTATAGCACACACACAGATCACTTCCAAGCTATGGAACTCTAAACACTCGCCCGATCTTGTTGAACCAGCTGTAGACAAGACACTTAGAGATTTGGGTACCGATTATCTCGATCTTTACCTGATGCACTGGCCGGTGTAAGCTTCTCTTGTCCTAAATATAATGATACACTAATTCTTTCAAGAGCATTCAGGCCTGGCGACGACTCGTTTCCTCTCGACAAAGATGGGGTGTTTGATCTAGACAGGGAATCCGATGTCTCAAAGACGTGGGAAGCTATGGTTGGCCTGATCAAAACTGGAAAAGTTAGATCGGTTGGCGTGTCAAGTATTGCCTGAGTTCCTACAGCATAGTGTGCCGGGCTGACCTAAAAGACTTTAACGTGCGCCGATTGAAAGACCTCTTGAGTAAATCAAGTGTGGTTCCTGTCGTCAACCAGATAGAGGCCCATCCATATCTTCAGCAGCCCGACCTCTTCCAGTTCTGTAAAGAGAAAGATATTCTTATCGAAGCCTATTCCCCACTCGGCAACAATACGACTGGCGAG
The DNA here is from genome assembly GCA_027478595.1 of Erythroxylum anguifugum. Taxonomy (NCBI): domain Eukaryota; kingdom Viridiplantae; phylum Streptophyta; class Magnoliopsida; order Malpighiales; family Erythroxylaceae; genus Erythroxylum; species Erythroxylum anguifugum. The sequence continues at coordinate 1,174 of JANIPN010459095.1, forward strand.
CCACGAACCGTTGATGACTCAAAAGTCCACGAGCTTGCAAACAAGATTAGCGCAGACCCTGGCCAACTGTTGATAAGCTGGGGAGTCCAAAGAGGTACTGTTGTTTTACCTAAGAGCGTTACGGAGCACCGAATTATCAGCAATTTTCAAGGTGAGCAAATAGTTCCACAACAATTCAACGATCTAAATATCAAAACAGCTCCCGAGTTACCTGCAGAGATCATGAAAGAGCTCGATGCTTTGGAACGGCATAGGCGCTTCAATTTTCCCATACATTGGGGTGCTGATATCTTCGATGAAGTCGGCGAAGCAAAAGTTAAGGAGGCTGCTCTCCAATGGGCAAAAGACAAGAAAGCCAATTAACTGGATAATGGACTAGTTTTACTAGAAGCTCGGAAACTTCGATCCATTTGGAATTGAAGCCCTACATAGGACCAGCCTAATATTGAAATCGATGACTCAGCAGTGCCGGGCGCACAAAAGGCGGATCGATAGTTAACATGGCTCAACGAGAAAACAAATAACTAAGCAATCTCCTAATTGGTTAAACAATGAATTCGTTTAGTATTTACACTTCACAGCATGTGAACCTTATGGTTGCTCTAGGTTCTGGAGACGTGCATAGCCGAAGTGATAATTCATGAAGTTACCGTTCGTAGCTGGGTACCACGTCTTGAAGCTAGTTTATGTGGTAGCTTGAACAGCGCCATACTATGAGTAGAGTGTTGTACCGACATGGAACTGGCCGAGGGGAGCTCATTCCACTCCTTGAACCTTCTTGTAGACATGCCCAAGTTCGCTCTTGCGTATTGATTCAACTACAGCATAAGCACTTACCTAACTTTTCGTAAGATAATTGTATAGCAAGAGCGTTGAGAGTCAGTCGATGACGAAATCATTGACGTCTATTCTTTATGAATTAAGATGTCAGGATTGCGAGCGATTTGGAGAACAGTCCTGGACTCCTGGGCCGACTGCTAGCCGATCGCCTGAAGTCGGGCGGCATCCTCGGGACAAATTTCATCGGCTTAGCAAATGTGCCTTTCGGGCCGATCCTGCGCGCCGCAAAATAAACGAGCACGAGCAGGATTAATTGCCGGCGGGCGGAAATTTCCTTGGAGCTTCCTGAGTGGATTTCAAGACCGAAAAAATTCAAGTGACGCCAAAAGTATGGCGATATTGTCATAGACCCTCAGCAGGATTTCCCTGTTAATCACTTTTTGACTCTCGAATTTTTTCTTCTCTTAGGTGCGGCCCAATGCCTGACATGTCGGACCTTTCCAAGATGGAGCACTCTGAAGTGCACTACTTCAACAGGTAAAATAGAAAGCAGCACGAAGTAGACGAGTCGTTACTAAACTTTACAGCTACAACCACCATGGTATGCCCTGGGATCTAGCATAGAAGTTACAATGGAGCTAACGACACTAACTTTCAAGGTATCCATGAGGAGATGCTGGTGAGCTCCTCCGCTCGTCCTCAATTTGAGCATGCTAACACTAGGCAGAAAGATGAGGTGCGGACAAGGACATACCGTGATGCAATCTATCAGAACAGACACATCTTTAAAGACAAAGTGGTTCTGGATGTTGGATGTGGAACGTCAATTCTTAGCATGTCCGTAGCACCTTCTCTCCATTTATCTCGTTGTCGCCGCTTTGACTGACTCCTGCATTGATAGGTTTGCTGTGAAGGCTGGCGCAAAACATGTCATTGGTGTCGATATGTCTACAATAATAGAAAAGGCCAGAGAGATTGTCAAAATAAACGGAATGGAAGATAAGATTACGTTGCTTCAGGGCAAAATGGAAGAAGTCGAGCTACCTTTCCCAGAAGTTGATATTATCATCTCCGAGTGGATGGGTTACTTCCTATTATACGAGAGCATGCTTGATACAGTACTATACGCTAGGGACAAGTATCTCAAGAAGCCTGGTGGTCTTATATTCCCTGATAAGGCGACCATATATCTAGCAGGTATTGAAGACGGCGACTACAAAGAAGAGAAGATTGGATGTGAGTAATACTCCTGTCGAGGATCTACCGTGGCTTATCAACTTCAGTCTGGGACAATGTTTATGGATTCGACTACACGCCTTTGAAAGAGACAGCTCTTACAGAGCCATTAGTTGACACTGTCGAGATGAAGGCCGTTGTCACAGATCCGACCGCCGTTATATCATTTGACTTGAACACGGTCAAGGCGTCTGATCTAGCTTTCTCATCTCCTTGGACTCTGGAAGTACGAAGGAATGACTTCGTTCATGCTTTAATTGCATGGTTCGATATTGACTTTACAGCATGTCACAAACTAATTCGGTTCTCAACTGGCCCTCACACAAAATATACGCACTGGAAACAGACCGTATTTTACCTTCACGAAGTCTTGACAGTGGAACAAGGCGAAGAGATTCATGGTACGCTGAGTAATAAACCAAATGACAAGAACAAGCGTGACCTTGACATCGCCATTTCCTACAGTCTCGAGACGGAGGACGGGCTGAGAAATGCTGCAGGTAATTGCGAGTATAAAATGCAAGTGGTGATCTATATAACTCTTCGAGTAGCTACTGACACGCTTCATAGGTGCTAATGACTTCTCGCAATTTGATACCCAGCTTTAACGCTTGGATGATAGACTTTTGACGCTATTCACGCATGACGAGGCCGCATTTCGGTTATGACTCGCGCGATATGAGGACTATGTGTCTGTCTTGAGGGTTGGGAATACGGTGCTGGGATTTAGACGGCGAAAAGAAAGTATTCAACAATTTCTAATGGCCACCAGGGCATACGTCGCATACGTCTCTAGTTCGGCTCCTCTCTTTGAACTGTGAAACCCGTGCTACAGCAATTTGACTCCCTCATAAGTTACGCTCTCCCTTCCCCATTACCGGCTTCACCAGGAGCGTCCTCTCCCTCCCCTTCATTCCTCAACCTCTCCCTCACCCTCACCAGCGCCTTTCCCAGCAAATTCAACCCCCACCTCTCCCTCTTTGCCTCCGCGTCGCTCTCCCGAAACCCGATCCCCCAAATCCGATCCGTCGGACTCGCCTCCACCAGCTCCCTCTGGCCCGTCTGCAGCAGCTCCTCCCTCAGCCCCTCCGCGCGCGTAAACTTCCAGTAGCTCCCCTGCTCGACAATCTCCTCCCGGTACCGCACCCACACCTCCTCGTCGAACCCCGCGACCTGCCGCCCCAGCGCCTTGCAGGCCCGGGGCGTGCTTGCCTCCAGGATGGCCTTGGCGGTGGTGAAGTCGCGGAAGAGGAGGGCTTTGGAGAGCATCATGTACTGCTCGGCGCAGAAGAAGGTGTGGTTTTCGGGCAGCGAGGAGGGGAGTTCGTGCACGCCGTTGCTTGGGTAGGTTGGGAGCGGGGCGTAGAATGGCGCCGGGTGGAATTGGGAGAAGGGCGAGGAGGTGGTGTAGAAGTAGTACGGGACTGTCGGTGGTTTGGGCATGGCGTTTACTGTCGTCGAAGTGGATGGTTTTGATGGGGTTTTCGAGGGCAGTCTAGATGTGCGGTTTTTGGTTGCGAGTTTAGATGTATTGTTGGAGGTGCGTTTAGAGATGCGATTTGGCATATTTTGCGTTTGGTCAATCTTTGATGATAGTCAGAGGTGCATGCTGATTTATTTATATTGTGTGCCTTGCAGCTGCACTTTAGGAACCTGGGCCTGATGTTGGGGTGACTCATGTGAACCAAAAAGCATCGACTTCTAAACTGCGCTAACCTGACCGCAAGGCAGATTTTCTCGACCCAGCACCATTTGATTTCAGACGACCAAAATATGCCAGAAATTAAATACCCTGTACTTCCCGTCTTGCTGAATGATGGGTGTTTCAAATAGTGATACCGAGTGTTCGCGCAGAGAAAGCATGCGATCGAACGTGACTACTCGGATCTCCTGCTATCTTAAGCCATGGCACCACTTTTATAGGAAAACTTCCGGCTATGAATGACTTCCAAGGTCGTTTACGAATTCATTCGCTGGTAAAAGAAAAGAAAGACATATATCATGGACTTTTGCTACTCACTCGCGTCTATAAAAATATCATAACAAGTTCAGCATATGAATCGAAGTTTGACCGCACTTATAGCCCGCGCGTATATCTGAACTCTTGTACGTGGTAGTTAACTGATACAAGTTTCATAGGCTCTAGAGAATCTTCTGCTATTTTATGATAAGTCCATGCCTAGACATCTCAACTCAGCCTTCCTCGACCGCGCCCAGTCAATCTCCTTTTCGAATCACCTGGCTGTGCCCTCATGGTGCCAGACTGTAGTTGTTTGCTAGATACTATCAAATCGCTGAATTTAGCAAGCCTTGGTTCGTGAATATGCGCGGAGCCGTAGCTGACGAGAAGAACTTTGACCACCGGAGATCCTTTTTGGTTGCCCAACGTCTTAAACATTTTCAGGAACGTGGAAAACCATGAAAAAACGGTGTCGTCTTCCAAATAAGGTAGATCGATCGCCTCAAGGTCAATAGCAATATAGATCCAGGAAAAGCGTCGAAGTGCGTTTCCGAGAAGGTCGAGCCAGTGCTCTATGGTTTCGGCGGCGCGAAAGCGAGCACAGCTAAGAGACATTGTGCGTTCTGTCTGTGTAGTCAGACTAAGTTGCAAAGCTTGATGTACCAAATCCTTCAATACACCAATAACAGATAGATTATTTGAGCCGGCCAGAGAACTTGTTTTGAGAGTCCAGATTATGGGGATCTGAGCCTCACGGAGTTGTTCAATTATTTGGACAAAATGCCGTTTCACCTCAAACCGGGTCCCATAACCGCCCTTTACCATGACTAAAGAGCATTGTTTCTTCGCATCCCAATTGAAAAGTTTCTTGTGCATCCAGAACCGCCTTTCTTTGTTGGAACTAGGAGATTTGCTCGTCAACCTGCCCCTGGAGCTCGAATTCGAATAATATTGCAAACGTTGCAAACGATCTAATTGATTAACATCACCCAAAAAATCCATAACCTGATTTAATTGTAAATCAGTAAGGAGAGTATCGGTATTGATATATGTGCTAGAAGCTAAGGCTTCGATAGCTACAATTCAATTAATACAATACCATCAATTGGAAATGAGCTTACAAGCCAGTTTGCACTGTAGATCCAGCAGCAAAGAATCGGATTGGCGTTGACGGTAGCTCATCGTCTGTATTTCTGTATGCATGAGTTTTTGTTCGAGATGCATATCGCGCTGCTCTGCCCTCGACCCAGCTGTGGCCAGGTTCTCTACCTCGACTGTCTTTGATCTGATATCATCCACTAAGTCGGCATATGAGAGTTCAAAAGGCTTAGCGAATGCATTCCAGGCATGATGAATCTTGCTTTGCTGAAACCAATTTTGCGCTTGTATAAAGAACTGTATAATCAACGCGTATTGCTCAGACACGCATTGTTTCATACGCTCAGTTGGATATAGTAGGGAGGCAAGTCGAATGCGAGGCAGAGCGTCCGATATTTCACTAAGAGCTTTGGAAAAAGAGTGTACAGATTTCGCATGATTTTGTACCAGCTTTTCGGTTAATTAGCTTTTCCTTATATTTAAAAGGCAATACATACTATGAATAAAATTTTCATCGCTCCCCATGCTAGGCTTACAAACTCAGGATGATGCTGTACAAGCACATCCAGTACATTCCCATAAGAGACGACGCGACTGGATAATTTGGAAAGCCATTTTGATATCTTATGCCCTTTGTGCTGTTTGTCATACTCAGTTTTCGACGCTAGGATGATTTGTTGGATCTGTTCTATGAATTTTGCTGAGTCTACATTCTGCTGGGCGAGATTAGGAAGGTTAAATACAGATACGGCTTCATTGAATGCTTCTCTAGCCGGGTTCAAGCACCTTCATTGAATAAATTAGCTCAAAAGTAATCTTACAGTCCACTAATGCCGCAATTGACCTACGCTTCTTCTTTACCACCTTGATACCAATCCCATGTAGTGCGCTTTACATTCGTATTTAACATAATCAATTAGTGGCGGGGATAGAAAGGCAAAGAGTAACTAAAGATTTCGGCCAATCCTATCTTTTAGTACTAAGTTCAGCCCATGTAGCCCACAGGTTCCCTTTTTCTTCGCTATTGATTTGCTCGTAGAATATCTCTTTAGTTGATGTTGTTTAAATATTTGCTGGCTTTTTAATAAGCGTGCGACGATGATCTGTTGTAATATAGCATAAGGCTGAGCTGTAATACAGCATAAGGCTGAGCTGACGATCAGGAACTACAACCCCGCTTCATGATAATACTTTCTCTTTAGTCTATACCTTCGGTCTGTATACTCTGACTTGTCTAGCTCCGTTATTAGATCTAGCTCCGTTATTAGATCTAAATTTGATATTTGTCAAGTTTTATTGGCGGGAATATGCCAAACACACCTGTGATACCATGGCAGCGGAAGCGGCCCGGACTTGACAACCGCGGTAATCCATATCATGATCCAACAATGCCAGAATGGGACCGCCCAGACACCGATCCACACGAACCATTAAGCGCACTAAGAGGTAATGAAGGCATTTCTAGAGATGAAACGATCGGCAGCAATCAAGAGACGGAAAAGCTGAATATGATCAAGGATTCCGATGAGAATATTGGATCTGGAAAAGAAGAAAACTCGTCTATACACTCGAATGACGAATTGAATACATTAATAAAAGAGCAAAGGAAACATCATAAACAGAAAAAGAAGATCTGGGATCGTCAGAAACCGTCTTCTGCCCAAGGGGAATATCAAGATAGTGAAATTGAAGATCCGACCGCACCTTCTCCGCCGGAGAGCTCTATATCTAGCTCCAGTTCGCTAAACGATTCTTTAGACGTTCAAGACTGGAGATTACATGAAAGAATACTCTCTCGCGCACGCCATGCAACAGTGACCGAGGTTCAAGATGGAGCATCAGAAGCAGAAGACGAAGATAAAGTAAATTATATATCGTCGCCCAGAGGGCTCCAAAGCCCCCACGGTCGAATAAATGCCCTTGTACATAAGCCTCGAACAAAAAATAAGGAGGATGATATCTTGACAAGACTTGGACTTCTTCAGCGAGAGAACGAGAGCCTGCGGTCGCAACTCAATGGCGATACTCGTGCGCCCACACCGCCTCCTGCTATCCCAAGTTTTAGATACCAAGTTCTCTATTTCATAGATAGGAAGCTTTACCTTAATGAGCCTCAATGGGAACCTGGAGATCCATATCCTGTTCTCTTGGCGACTAATCCCATACGTAATGAACAGCACTACCTGGACCAGCACCCGGAACTCGCCTTCGTATTCTATAAGTACTACCGGTCCAAAGCGCCGGATGACGAATCCGAGCTTCAAACTAAGGACGGAATATTTCGAGCACCGGTTCCATTAACTCAAGAAGTAGTGCTCCTCGCGGAAAAAATGGTTGACGCAATATATGAAATGGTTTACGAAGTGCCTCGTTTTAATGACTATTTCCCTAAATTTGACGCTCAAGCTCCCATTAAGGCGCCATACCTATTCCTGTATTATTCGATTCCTTATTTGAATGACGTATTGCCTCGCCTAGAACCAATAAGTCGCAGTCTCGTCATGAAATTCCATCGTGCTGTTGAGGATAGCCATGGTTATGAATATTTATCGGCGAAGGAGCAATTTCAGAAAGGTTTAGTAGCAAAGCACCTGATTAGATACCTTATCAAACCAGGTGATGTACTTCTTGACATGGATGGAGCTAATACTCAGGCTTTTCTCGCCAGAGATTGGGCACAAGAAGTAGATTCGGGGCAACCAACTGTGGATTACAAGGAAGACCGGGATGAATTGGATAAGTCGTGGGGAAAGAGAGGCACCAGGCGAGACGTCAAATTCAAACAAGGCCATAAAAATTTGGTATATACTTGGACTGTACCAGTGTCTTGGTGGGAGTTTGATGGTAATTTCCAAATTGCCAATGCTGAACTCGAAATAAAGCTTAAAGTGGGTTACAAAGAAGAGACTGTACCTATTGGCCATCTGAATTATGTCCCTCTCGACCATGCACCTCCTGAAACGCGGTCAATACTGGAGAAAAGAGGAAATATGTTCTGGAAATGTCGGTTTATAAAATATATCTTTTACAGAAAAGGCGACACTGAAATCCATGGTGTGAGTTTGTCCATTATGTTCTCGCATAAAACTTATGTTTGTTTAAATATAGGTAGACGAACGATATATGGTTGACATTGAATCATACAAGCGCCTACATCCAAATTCATCTGTCGCTCGAAGAAAGCTCAGAGCAGATATCAGTGCCCAACAAATGCGCAAAGAGGCTGCACCCAAGAGAAATTGGTTACTGTTGTTTCCACCTACTATTCCGGGATTCAACTTGATTCGTAAGAAATGGGGTAAGGATTACGGCAACGAGATTAAGTAATAGTGCTAAGCATTGTTTAGTTGATTTGTTTGTCGACTCCATTGAAGAGGTAGCCTGGAACAAAATGGCTTTCAACGATTTGGTAGTCGATCCTGAAACTAAACTGCTCGTACAAGCACTTGTTACCAAACAACTAGCTAGGCAAAGGTCTACCGACTTCATTAATAACAAGGGTACTGGCTTGACCTTGCTTTTGCACGGTGCTCCTGGAACTGGGAAAACTTTTACCGCAGAAGGAGTTGCTGAATTCGTGGAGAAGCCGCTCTTTCGGGTCACTTGTGGTGATATCGGTACACAGGCTACTGAAGTGGAAAGGAATCTGGCTTCTTCATTTCATTTGGGTAAGATCTGGGACTGTGGTAAGTTATTGTTATGATTTAAAAGTTTATATTAACTTGGCTAGTGGTTCTTCTGGACGAAGCAGACGTCTTTCTTGAAGAACGAGACATTAAAGATCTCAATCGGAATGCCTTGGTATCTGTATTTCTGAGAGCTCTAGAGTACTATGATGGCATTTTGATTTTAACATCGAACCGTGTTGGCACGTTTGACGAAGCTTTCAAATCGCGTATACAGTTAGCGCTACACTACGAGAATCTGACAGGCAGTCAGCGCAAGAAGATCTGGAGAAACTTCTTCAACCGCTTAAAGAGCATAGAAGAGTCAAATGTTGACTATGATGATTTGATCGATAACCTTGATGAATTAAGTAAGGAGGATCTGAATGGCCGAGAAATCCGCAACATAATTACGACTGCTCGCCAACTATCACAGTTTCAAGACTAGTGTCTTTCTTATTCACATCTTAAGCATGTAATTGGGGTCAGTGGAAGGTTTGGGAAGTACTTGAAAGATCTAAGAGATGGGCAAACAGACGACGACATCAAGCGCGGTGATGGACTAAGGTTGACTTACAAGACTAACTCCAACTCTCGCGGATACCATTCAGATTAACTTGGAGGCAACAAGAAACTAACTCGTGAACTAGAAATATTTTTCTTATTATTATAGATCGAACCACAACCATAATTTATAAATGTGGATTCATTCTGTTAATCGGCCTCTATCGTGGACGTTTTTCTTTTTTTAAAAAAGAAGTAATCAAGTCTGGTCTCGCTGTGGGCAGTCTTTCAAGAGGTAAAAAATCTCTGGACGGCCCAAAGCTGTAAGAGTACAGTCTTGCAAGGTTTCAGGAAGTAGGACGCAATGGTAAGACTCCTAACTAGGTACGACCTGATAAAGAAAACTATTCCTGTGTGTACGAGTCTATGTTTTGATCGATGCTGCATCAACCTGCATTGTGCTTGCTCCACATAGTCTATGTACTATGTTAGCCCTCTCCGACGACATTAGCAAAGCCTCGAGCTTCTAACGTGGTTTATTGCCGCTATGGTCATGGGAGAGAGCTTTGATTTCCGTTCGAGTCAATCCGGGCCCTGTCTGGAGCCCTAAACCTAGCTGCGCGTGCTGCTGTATTGAGAAGTGTCTTAACCAAAAATGAAGTGGCTTCGGACTCGAGCCAAACGAGGAGGCTCCATGAAGTTTCGTTTCAGCATCTCAAGGCTGTCTCCATTATTCCTGGCCCACAAAGGGGCCGACATCGAACTTCCGAACTTGGATCTGTTCTGAGTACTAGAATGCATCCTATGGAGTAGCGAAAGGAATAATAGATCACTAGCGATATGCGGGTCTTCAAATATGCCGTTAGAGCTTCACCAAATATGGTGATTGGGCTATGATTGTGCGTGTAGCTCTTAGGAATCGATGGTGTTGGGGAGAATCGGGAGTAGAAGTGGTGCGACAAGTTTCCAGATCGATCCTGCCCGCGCCCAAGTTTGAATATGGGGGAATGGAGCAACATATGACTCGTCTTAAGGCATTTCCCGACGATGCGACGAGACCCGGGAGGACAGCTGTTGCGATAGACGTCCAAGTTCTGCGGCACAGTATGAGCGACTGGGGTAGCTACGGCGTGGGTGGACGATCTCTCACGCAGCCACAAATGCGTGTCTTGGTGTTTCGAGTTTCAGGCGTGCCAAGAGCCCTAGGCCCGGAGCGAGGGGATTCGCTAGGTTGGAGGTTCCATCCTTTTTGTAGCATCTTTCTAACGACTATCCAATTCCACTGTGTCAGGCTCGTTCCTTGAAGCGTTCGTTGAACTTGCAGCGGCCAAAATGGTTCTTAGTCAACGGTCTACAATGTGCAAGAGGTAGGCATAGGTAGGTATATAGCAGCTTGATATGGCCTCCTATCTCCCAACATCAGCTCATCTCACTACTCCCTTCATTCCATTCTAGTCACCTTCTTGCAACTCGGTCTTGACGACTGTTGCTGATTGATTTCTGTTCTGTCCTATCGCATCCTTTTACTTTAACCTACATTCACTTTGACCGCGTTTAAATCATTGTTTCCAATAAGTTGCCAATTTCGAAATGCGTTATTCATACCTGTCAGTTGCTCTTGTTTCCGCGAGCCTTTCGCTCGCGTTCCCCTCCTTCCCCTTCGGCAACTCAGACTCAGACCCTGCCCTTGACCCTGTCAAGCAGAGGTTCGTGCCATACCCAAGGAATCTAGGAGGACGCCAGGTTGTACCCATAGCATCAGGTGTTCCGCAGGGTGCCGGTGACCAGCAAACATCATCGGCGGCTCCTCCTACCGAAAACGAGCTTGCTCCCACCACTACCTATGAGGGTCCAGTTATCATCAGTACCTATGAGAATGAGAGTGCAGTTCCCACCAGTACCGACGAGAATGAGAGCGCAGATCCCACCAATACCGATGAGAATGAGAACGCAGATCCCACCGTTACCGATGAGAACGAGAACGCAGCACCGACATCTTCTGTTATCGCGACATCCTACGTCACCGTGGTGCCTCCGACAAGCGAAGGAGGCGAATCTCTTACTTCCACCGTGTTTGTCACAACCACTGTTCCCGCACCAGGACATCCACAGGCCACTGATACGACGCTCCCTGTCGCGGGGGCTCCTCATCCGGTACCTACTGAGGGGCACGAGCTCATTCCACAAATAACTATCACTGAGTCGCCTTCCAGCGGACCTGTTCGATATGTCACCGCTACCTTGACCACCACCCGCTGCATAACCTCCACTGCCTCAGGGGCGACCACAACTATCACCCTACCACCTTCTTCCGGTGACTACGTCGACCACGTCTCCAGTACGGTCGTCTCCGTCCCCCAATCCTATCTCCTCAACCCAGACATCCACTCCTCCTCCGCCCTCCCTCCGCCGCCGCCGCCACCCACAACCTCATCCTGCCCGCCCCCCTCAACAGTCACCATCACCGAGCCCCCCATCACCACAACCGTGACAACCACAGTGGCCTCCAGCTCCAGCGTCCTCTCGACCTCGCACGAGGACAACACGAGCAGCAGCAGCACCAACGACCCCGCATACC